>JAKCPI010011256.1:0-250427 GCA_023213315.1 Euborellia annulipes
ATATATCGACTGGCACCCATCAAAATGCTTTCTCACAACAAGGGCCGCAGACAATGGAGGCAGGAGGGGGGCTATATCCCAGAAGCCAGGCGCTTTGCTCTCCAATCTAATAAAAACTAATTTCATGGTTAAAATTTCAATTAAAAAAATCATTTTCTTGAAATATTTTTTTCGGAGGGGGCCCGGACTCTTTAAGTTCAAACCTTAGAATTATATTAGCCTATATGAACGATAAATAATAACGCTGGAAGTATTTTCTAATATGAACTGAAAACGTGGCCAAATTGGGAAATTTTACTCCGCATCGCACGTTAGATTAAATACTAAATTTAAGTAATTTTTAAAAGACTTAAAAAGGCCATAAACCCTTAAAATCATCCCTTGATAAACAAATAGCTAAGGAGGATGCAATATCTTTAGGTAAACAGTTAAATTCTGTAAAACAGAGTAATTGAAATTTCTTTTGATAATAAAAATATGAACAGATTTATGCTGAGGAACTTTGACAGATGGTACAATTTAATCTAACTCTCTTTAGAATAAGAATTCAAGGCGCATGTCATTATTCTAATCCCATGAGATATTATTTAAACCCCAAGCACAAGAGGCGAATAATCTATGGCCCAAGTACTAGAATGAATTTCAGATAGTTTAAACATAATTAAAATTGAGGATGATAGGGTAATTAAAAATTATTATTAAAAAAATAGATAAAAGAAACCAAGCATCTTTTTTTATTAGTTCTTTAATGAATTCTTTAAGATAATTTTTACCAATAAAAGATTCTAAATAATAAATTTCTAGTTTAATTGGAATCTAAAATTAATTTAGTCCCTTGTGGAGGAAAACAAGGGGGATTGTTTTTTTTTAAAATTTTTTTGAAAAACGCAGGGGGGGGGTCGCTTTTGTTGAAGAATTTCTTAAATTTATAAAAATATTTTTTTATTCTTTTTGAAAACATTTATATTTTAATATTAAAATTATTAAAAAAATATTTTTTTTTATTATTTTTTGTTGTGGTGTGGTGGAATTTGAAATTTTGTTTTTTTTATAATAATATATTTTAAATTATATATTGATTTTAATATTATTTAAATAAAAAATTAATTTTTTATTTTTGAGTGAGTGATAAAAGTTACTTTATTTTTTTTTTGGTTTTGGTTTTTTTTTTTTTTTTTTTTTTTATATACATAAAATTTGTAGAATAGGAAACTAACTTGGGGGGTGGGGAGGGGGAGGGTGGTTTAAAAAAAAGGAATTAAATTTTAAAAAGGTTTTAATGAGAAAAAGAAATGGAAATTTATTCATTAATTTATTTTAATAAATGAATGTAAATTAATGAATGAATCGATTGATATGCGTGAGCCGAGGGGGATCGAATTATATGTAAAAACAAAGGAAATATAAGTTCACGAAACGAAAGTCGGATAAACAGGCTTGTAGCATCTTAGGACCCAGAAACGTAAACAAATTTAAAAAAAATCACACTTATTACTATAAGACTGACGAGGGATAAAAGTTTAAGAAAGCAACCTTCCTATTCATTTCCATAGGTCTAATATAAATGCAGATAATGTTTTTAAATATAATTAGAAATATTTTTTTATCTTAGTATGTTCCCAGAGAGAATCAAAATTTTTAAGAAGAAAATTTTATAGACTTTAGTTGAGAAAATTGATTTTTTACCAAAGAAAAAATTTTGGAAAAAAACAACCCAAAAGAGAGAGAGGGAGATCTTTTATAGATTTAAATGATAATCAAATATTTTAAAATGAGGGGGTTGTTATACTTGAGATTTTAAAAGAGAGAGGAACCCAGGAAAATGAAAATATTATTTGATGAAATTATAAAATGAAAAAAATTGATTGTCAGAACTCACCTATTGGAGAGAGAGGTGCGCTGTGATGGGGATGCTCGAGCGAGAAGGACGATGATGAAGGGAGAAGTCGACCTCTAGCAATAGACACCCCTGTAAAAAATAAAAATGATTATTTTTTCTTATTAAATATGATTGGTGAGTTTGTGAGTAGTAAGAGAGAGTTTACAAAAAAAAGAAAAATAATAATAATATTTTAATTAATGGGAAATGTACACACCTTACCACCCTCTGTTTACATTATTAAAAATAATAATATAGTTTTAAAACGAAATGTTAATCAGACGTTATTATCTATATCAGTAACGAGAGATAAAAGTTTAAGAATTTATAGGCCTATTTTCAATTATTAGCTAAATTCTGTGTAAGTGGGGTGGAGGGTGAGGAGGGAATTGGATAATTTTATATACCCTAAGTAACAGATTTTAAAAGAGAAAAAAAATGGAAAATAGAAATATAAATAATAAATAAATGACAAAAGGGAGGAATATTTTTTATATTATCTAAGATACAAGGGTTAATTAGAAATGTTAATCCATGTTAGAACGCTAAAAGATATAAAGAGAAGTTATAGGAAGAATTTTTTTTGAATTTTATAGTAAAATTTTTTATAATCCAGAAAAACAAAATATTCAAAAAAAAAAAAGCTACACTCCCATTCAAAATAAATCTTTGGAAGTTGAGTCAAAAGAGAAGAGAGAGAGAGAGAAAGATTTTAAAAAAAAGAGACCTACAAGAAAATGTAATTAATATTTGTGATATGAACTAATAAATTGAAAAAATTTGTTTGTCAGGGACTTACCAAGTACAGAGAGACTCAGGCGAGAGGGGTGCTCAAACGACAAGGTCGGTGATGAAGTCGACCTCTAGTGAGAGTCCCCCCTGTGAAAAATAAAAATTATTATTTTCTCTTATTATATATTATTCGTGTGTTTGTGTGTAGAAAGAGAGAGTTTACAAAAAAAAAATAAAAAATAATATTGATAAACGATTTTTTTACCCTTTTTAGGAAGAAATATTAATGATATTAAAGATGTACACCCTTTCACACCCTCTGGTTTCTAGTTTTAAGACAAAGGATAATTTTATAAATCTATATATATAAAAATGAAATGGAAAAAATGTATGTATGTATGTAAATATGTATGTATTTTTTTTATAAAAATCAACATTTTTAAATAATCCTTTATAAATAAATAACAACTATAATACATGGCGGGGGGAGTAGAATAATAATAAAACTAACTTAATTTATAATATAAAAAAATAAATAAAAACTAATTTCATTAAGGAAAAAAAAAAAAAAAAAAATTTAAATAAAAATAAAATGTTAACTTACGCAAGTGAAATATGCAAATTATAAATACCTTTTAATTGTGGAGAGAGTAGGTGTGTGATGTTTTATTCTCACTAATAGAATCGCAATAGAGGAGGCACTTTGCAGGGAGGTGAGTCAAATCGACTGGCCCCTTGGCCCCCTTGACGCAGATGCATTTGCTTTTCATAAGGTCTCTCTTCTGAAACAAAGAAATATTTATTTTTTTTAATCGTCTTCTATCATCATATTTTAAGTATTCAATAAAGATTATTTTATTAAATAATTGTTTTATTTTCCCGTAATCCTTTCCTTTCTCATCTTTAAATATTAATTATAAAAGTATATTAGTTACAATTTAAATTATAATTTTTACCTCAATTCATTCAGATAAGGGATTAATAAAAAATATTTTTTTTTTAAATTAAGTAGCCTACTTGATTTGTTTCTAATTTGAAAGGTATAATTCGTTTTTGTCCAATTTCCTTAAGGGTTTGTTTGTTTCTTTTTGATAATTTTTTTTTTATTTTAACAAATCTTTCTATTTAAAAAGAAATTTGGTTTTTATGGAAAATTTTATAGAAAAGAATAGATGAGTATATATTCAAGTAATTTTCCCCCTACATCCCTCTAAAGATATTTAATTATTAATTGTTAAAGGGATGAATAATTGAGAAGTTTATTAGAAAAATTAAGATATTTTGAAATTGTCTGTTTTTTAAATTAATGATAAAGAATTTTATATAATTTATTTGATTCAATGGCTATTTTAACCCACCACCTCCAAAAAAAAAACCACCCCTATTACTACATTAAATTACCGATCGAAGAGAAAAAACTTTTTTATTAGATTAGACAAAAAGTACTTTCAAATTAAAAACAAATCAAGTACGTAGCTAGTTAAAAAAAAATTATTTTTTATATACTGGAAATAAAAAGAAATGTTTATTATATTATCTGAATGAATTGCAGTAAAAATTCTTATTTTAATAATAATATTTGAAAAGGAGACGATAAACAAACAAACCCATACAACGGAAAACGAATAAACACATAAAATAGAAAAAATTCTAACGGGAACGTTAGTCATTTCGTACGTCGACATTTCGATCGATCATAGCGTAAAAACAAATTTAAAAAAAAAATCGACTGAATTGATGAAACTTGTAATTAAAGGATGCGAGTGGAGAAAATGTTTAAGAAAAGAATGCATTCAGACAGTGGAAAAAAAAAATTCCACCTCTAAAAATTTCTCTTATTACTATATCATTGACGAGAGATAAAAGTGATGAAGTTCTATTTTCATTTATTTAATAATAATTTCATAATATAGAACTAAATTCTCGGTTAGAAGGGTGGAGGGTGGGTGACAAGGGATAGAAAGTAATACATTTGCGTAAAAGTAAAAAAAAAAAATTTTCTATTAAAATTTAGTTTTTGAAGAAAGTTTATAAGAAGGGGTGATTTACACCCTTTCTCACCCTCCACCCTGGGGTACACGACTTCATCATAGTGTTGTATTTAAAAATTGGATAATTTTATAAGTATATTTTTAGTAGTAAGAGATTTTAAGAGAGAAAAAAAAATTGAAAATAGAAATTTAATTCGTTATGCAAATGAGATATGAAAAGATTCATTACCGTAAAAATAAGATGACCAGACTGGGAGTAAATGAGTTTGGGGGATGAACCTCTTATTTGCACACACAATATAAAACAAATAAACACACGAGAGAGAGAGAGAGAGAGAGCGATTGAGTGAAGAATTCAAACGACTGAGTCATTGCTCGGCTCAATTAAAACAAAGCCAGGCAGATAGGCAACAAGCATAGATGGGATTCCATTGCTCTCTGAAGAATAAAAAGAATGCCCAAAAAAAAAAATTATCAAATAAGTTCTCTATTTAAAAAAATTCTATTTACTTGCAAACTAACGGCGTTTTATTCTGTTGGGAATAAATTCGAAATTAAATAACTATTAAGAGACTCTCTTTATTTACACACCCCCAAAACTCTCACCCCCGACTTAAGAAAATACTTCCTATGGTCCTTTTTAGTATTTATTTATTTATTAGGGATATATTCGAACTTGAATAATTTTTAAAAGACTTAGTTAATTAATCCACCCCTAAAACCCACCCCTAAATTAAGAAAATTCTTCCTATGGTTCTTTTAGTATTTATTTATTTACTAATCGAACTTAAATAATTTTTAAAAGACGACATATAAGCTTATATTTAGGCCGATATAATTCAAGTTTTTTTTAACACTTTTTCCATTCACACTCAACACTCACAGACAGATAGGTAAAAGAAAGTAAAAAACGAATGTATAATAAATTGATATTTGAAGAGGATTAATAAAAAAAAATTCCCAGCAAATAAAATTATTTAAAAAAATAATTTAATACACAATAATATTTTTCTATGTTAAAATGTTCTCAGAGAGTATTAGAATTTGCAAATAGAAAATTTTGATTTTTGCATTATTTCGTAATCAAAAAAATGAAAATTTAATTGTCAGGTCTTACCCAGTGGAGAAAGGCTCGAAGAGGAGACCCTCGAAGTGCGCTCCCGAGATGGGGATGCTCGAACGAGAAAAGAACGGAAAGTCGATGATGAAGGGAGAAGCCGACCTCTAGTAATAACCACCTCTGTAAAAGATAAAAATTATTATATTTTCTTGTTAACTAGGAGAGAATACAAAAAAAAAAATATATTTGATACCAGGTAATAAAATTTTTATTAGAATTGAAAATATACACCTGTTACCACCCTCTGTTTTCATTAGTAAAAAAATTTTATAACAAAATGTTAAGATAGAAATTAAAAAAAATATAATGTTAACCCTTTACAAATGTGAAATATACAAAAAATAAATACCTTTTAAGGGCGAGATATGGTGTGGGTGACATTTTATTCTCACTAATATCATGGCAATAGTAGAGATGCAGATCAGTTCACAATTAATAAGGATGACTCAAATGGATTTTTTTCCTAAAAGCTCCTTCTCCTGAAACAAAAAAAAAATATTTATTTATTAATATTATTTTTTATCTTCTTGTATTACCATATTTTAAATATTCAATAAAGATTTTTTTATTAAATAATTGTTTTATTTATACCTTAATCCTTTTTCCAAATATTTTTTTCAACTTCAGTATATGGGAATATTTTATTCAAACCCTCTTAAAAAGGATTCCTTGTTAATAAATTTCAAAGGAGGAGGCAATATTTGTTAGATTATCTGATTAGTTAAATTAAAGTCCTGTCCTGCCTTTACTCTCGCACCCCCTATAACCTCAAAGTGAATCCCTTTCACGTTTGTAAAATTTTTAAGTTGTTGAAATATCGCGTAAAGAAAGTAAAAAGATAAAAATTTTTCTATAAATCGACTAGCACCTTTCAAAATGCTTTCTCACAACCCTGGGGCACCCTTTTTTAAAAAATTGGAAGTTAGGTCTAAAAGAAAATTGAATTATTTTTTCCTCAGTCAAACATAATAACTGATATAAATTATATTAAGTAAATTTGTAAAAGAAAATAACTTGGGGGGGGGAGGGGTGGTATATAAAAAAAAAAAAAAAAAAACAGAAATTAAATTAATTTTTATATAAAATTCTAAAAGGTTTTAATGAGAAAAAGAAATGGAATTTTATTCATTTATTTATTTTAATACAGTAGAACCTCGCTTAACGAGCGCCTATCATAACGAGTAATTCGCATAACGAGAAAAATAAAAAAAATGTAAAAGAATGACTCGCTTAACGAGCGATTTTTCGCTTAACGAGTAAAAAATACGGGCTAAATTTAGTGATTACAATTTACAAAACAAAAAAAAAATTAATTTAATTTATTAAATCTATAAAAAAAACTTTATGAAAATGAAATATATAAATACCTTATAATTGGAGTGAGATGAGGGGTGTGTGTCCTTTTATTCTCACTAATAGAATCGCATTCGAAGAGGTGATTTGCACAGAGATGGCTCCTTCCTCGAGATGGATTCAACTAAAAGACTTGACTTGCTAATAATTTGCAATTACGTATGTGCTGTTTATTTTATAATAATGATGAATAATGATGACGAACATGGATGTTTTTTTCTAAGGTCTCTCTTCTGAAACAAAGAAATAATTAGCTATTATTTTTTATCCTATTCAATCATTAAATATTCAATAAAGATTATCCCTTAATCTTTTCACAAATATTCTTTTTAATTCTAATCCTAATATTGGAATATTTATATTTGCAGAATAATTATTTAACTCATTTTATATTATGAAAGTGCAGTAGCGTAACGTTTTTTACCGGGGCCCCCCCCGCAAACCTTTATTTCGGGCCCCATTATTAGACCTTACAAAAAATATTTTTAGAATACAATATATCCCTGAACCCTGAGGGCCCGCGGGCCCTTTCAAAGACACATTTTTATTAATTTTTTTTTTTTTTTGTTTTTAAATTTTTCCGTTTTTATCGGAGCCCTGAGGAGATACAGTTTTTTAGCCCGGCCCGATAAAACACTCGTAAATTAAATTTGACCCCATTCGGAGTTCATTTAGCCCCCCTCGACCCCCCCCCCTGTGAAAAAATTTCGAAATTTTTTTTTTCACCGACATGTTATAATTTTGTTGATTCTATTAAAAAACACTCGCAAAATAAATTTTACATCATTGAAAGTTCATTAACTACCCCCTACCCCCCTTGAAACATGTCCAGTTAGGTGAGAGAGTATTGGCGCGCGCCCGCGGCGACTTCCTATCTTTAATAGGCAATTATTTAATTTTTTTGAAATAATTTGATTAGAAAATAATAAAACAAGAAATTAAATAAGTACAAAAAAGTAATAAATTTTGTTGATATTTCCTTTTCTTTTTACAGTCGGGATAAAAATGCCTCCTTTCTGTTCCTGCTCACAACATTGAAGGAATGACTTTTGGTCTCCCTCAACGATTATTATGAAAGTTTTCTATTAGCATTACAGCCCTTTCAGCTGTATCATTCACAGCTTTTAGAGAAAGAACTGGTCTTTTGACTTCTAACAGGTAAATATGAAGCGTTTCTCCACCACGAGAGATTCTCTTCAAAAAGAGTGTTGTTCTACCTTCAATGGAGCATAATCTTTTTACAAAATTCTATTGACTTTTCTTCTTCTTTAAATTACTTACCATCTTTGTTTTTGTTTGGACGTCAAGATCACGAAAGAGTGAACCGATCATTTTTAAAGCAGCCTTAAGAAAATTTTTCCCTAATATAATTCAGCTAGCGAAGTGATCATTATATCTCTTTTGGATGGTGAAGTTGACGTCCAAACAAAAACAAAGATGGTAAGTAATTTAAAGAAGAAGAAAAGTCAATTGGTATTTAATTTTTTGTTTTATTATTTTCTAATCAAATTATTTCAACAAAATTAAATAATTGCATATTAAAGATAGGAAGTCTCAGCAGTATATGTACGATATTCTGTAATTCTTTAGCTTTCCAGAAATCATTCATTCGTGTAAATCGGTTAATTATTAACGAAATTATAAACAAAATAGTTAATCTACAAGTCAAAGATAAGAAAATTTTATGATAAAGATGGTGTTTTGCTTGTTAGAAGAATTCTTGGGTGTAGTGATAGCGCTGAAATAACAAGTTTATAATTTCTTTAATAATTAACCGATTTGCACGAATGAATGATTTCTGGAAAGCTAAAGAATTACAGAATATCGTACATATACGTTTTTTGCACTCAGGGATGTTAAAAAAATTTTAGGGTTGTCCAAAGTTAAGAAAAACTGGAAAAATTGAATTTTTTTCAACTTTTAGTCGTGTTTTGCACCACTAAATTACTTCTGATTGGGCAGAATCTCTAGTTTTCTATGTATCTTAGCTACCTGTATATTTTTAAGAGAAAACACCATAAAAAAATCTAGAAAACTCAAAATAAGAGCCGCTTTAGAGCAGAATTTCAATTAAAACGTTATATTCTCTATATCTCTAAAACTAGAGCTATTCGAGCAAAACTGACGGCATTTTTGGAAAAAGGACGTCGCATATACTCAGAGAATAGCTCAAACTACTCCCGGTACCAAAATTACTGTTAGCCTGTGTAATGTTTTCCAATTATGACAAAAATCTAACTCAAGGGTTGTTTTAATTAATTTTTCTCTATAATCCCATCATAATCCCTCGATGAGGCTTATATTATTTTTTAACCTTTAAGCAAGGACCATTTTAGAATTTTTTCAAAATTTTCGAAGGGGGTACTTTTTGGGAAAAATTATATTTTTGCACTTTTATGGCAAAAATCTAAAGAAAGGGTTGTTTTAAATTAATTTTTCTATATGAACCCATTATGATCCCATGACGAAAGTTATTTTTATCTTTAATCCTTTAAATAAGGAATATTTTAGAATTTTTTCAAAATTTTCAAAGGGGTACTTTTTGAGAAAAATTAATTAAAATTTTTGATTTTGAAATTAAAAAATTTTTATTACCACCCCAGTTGTATTGTATATTATCAGAGGCGTAGCGAGGGGGGAGCAAGGGGGTCATCATGCCCCGGGCGCTACTCACAAAGGGGCGCCAAATGGTCCTCAAAACAAAAAATTGCTGGATAATTTTTATTTTTATTATAATTGATTTCTGGAAAATTTAAATTTAGTGCCAGTGAAATATAATAATTTTGTATATTTTACATATAATATTATATGTTTTCGAATGGGGGGGGGGGCGCTAAAAAGGTATTGTGCCCCGGGCGCGAGTTAAGCTCGCTACGCCACTGTATATTATTCCAAAGGGCATCTAAAAATCTGTAAAATGACACCTCATTCATCTCTCTATCTCACCTCTAAGAGATTTTATAGCAATTTAAATAGATCTGGTTAGGTCGATTTTTTGCCATTTTTGACAACTTTAACACGCCATATTTTTTAAACGAGTTGAGATATCAAGTTGAAATTGGGGCTTTTTCTTAGTCTCTATTGACTCTACCTATGACCCAAATTTCATAGAAATCTGAGATGGTGGGGTTAAAAAGTGTATCGATTTGACGTGGACTCGGGCCTGGAAAGCCCCATATTTTCTCAATTTATCTTGGGGCAAGGAGCTTTCTGGGGGGGGGCCACGAGCCTTCTGGGGGGGGCAGACCCCCCGGGACCCCCTAGTTACGCCCATGGAAATATGCAAATTATAAATACCTTTTAATTGTGGAGAGAAGCAGGTACGTGTGACGTTTTATTCTCACAAACAGAATCGCACAGAAGAGGAGGCACTTTGCAGAGAGGTGAGTTCAATCGACTGGCCCCTTGGCCCTCTTGACGCAGATGGATTTGCTTTTTTTTTTAAATCTCTTCTGAAACAAAGAAATATTTTTTTTTAATCGTCTTCAATCATCATATTTTAAATATTCAATAAAGATTATTTTATTAAATAATTGTTTTATTTTCCCGCAATCCTTTCCTATCTTTATATATTCATTATTATAAAAGGATATTAGTTACAATTTAAATAATAATTTTTACCTCAATTCATTCAGATAAGGGATTAATAAAAAATAATTGTTTTTTTTTTTAAATTAAGTGCACCCCCCCCCCCCTAGAAGCAAGAAAAAAATTAAATGCAAGGGGTGAAAAAGGGGAAAAGAAATGTAAATGGGGTGATGTTGGGTGGAGAAAAGGAAAACTGTATCAAAAATGGAAAGAATGAAGTAATAATAGATAATAGTAATAATAAATGTGGTGTATAAAATGATAAAATATGTCTAATTAGAAATAGATATTTAAATTAATGGTCATTAAATAAATCAGTTAATGAAAGATTATATCAACAGATAGTATGTTGGTATAAAAGTGTGATATGTTCGTCTGAAATTATAATTCTTATATATTTGATTATTATATGTGATTTCAACAAAATCGATAAAGGGATTTTTCAACGGGGGATAAAGAAGAAAAGGGGGATTTCCCCTCTATAAAGTGATGAAATGAAACAAAATTAGATAGGGCAATAGCGACGGGGACTCGTTAGGACTCGAGGGTTTTTATGCCTTTAATTCGAAGGCTTTTCCCCTATATATACTGTATATCTGAAAAAGCTATGTCACAATCTGGACGGCTATGATCTGCCCCCCTCTAGATTTGATCCTGGGTACACCCTTGAGAGTGACTATGATCTTTCCCAGGGAAAATGTCATTAATATTTGCGATATGAACTAATAAAATTGAAATTGTCAGGCTCAGGACTTACCTAGAGCAGAGGTCGAGAGAGGGCCTCGAAGTGCGCTCAGATGTTGATGCTCAAACGACAGGGTCGATGATGGAGGGAGAAGACAACCTCTAGCAACAGTCGTCCCTGTAAAGGATAAAAATTCTATTATTTGAAGAAAGACAGAGTTTACTAAAAAAATATGGATAAAAATTCAAGAGAAAATAGTATTGATAATTTAATTGGAATGGAAAATGGGAAATGTACAACCCTACCACCCTCTGGTTTCATTATTGAAATTAATAGATAATTTTATAAATTAGAAAATATAAAAATAAACTGTTAACCCTTTATGAAAATGAAATATGCAAATGATAAGTACCTTTTAATTGGAGTGTGTGATGTTTTATTTCGCAATAGAAGAGAGGCACTTTGCAGAGAGATGAGTTCAATCGACTGGCCCCTTGCTCGAGGTGAATCAAACTAAATCACTTGCTTGCTTGCTTATACTTTTTATTTAAAAATACTTTCCATTTGCGTAAATAATCTTTCTTTGATCATGTTGATGACGAACATGGATGCTCTTCCTTCTGAAACAAAGAAATATTTATTTATTATTTTTATCCTCTTCTATTTTAAATATTAAATAAAGATTATTTTATTAAATAATTGTTTTGTAATCCTTTCCTAAATATCCATTATTAGAGTATATTGGAATATTTTTTTTTTCACATTTGACGTCCGGTATATTGGAATAAAATTATTTAATTAATCTTATTTGTGCAAGTCACATTAAAAGTTGAATAAAAGTAAAAAAAAATCAAAAATTCAATAGAAATAAAATAAGTTTTTTTTTAAGTTTAGTTAAAAATAATAATTAGGCTGTTTGGTTTTTTTTCTAAAATAAACTAATTAAAATTTAGAATATATGAACTCAATTTTTCCTTTCTTCCATCCTGCTTAGAATTTTTAATCATTAATTAGAAATGCTTAATAAATTAACCACTATTTACATGAGAGAGAAATAGAGGGATGGAGGGAAGCTGAGTTGCTTCTGCTTAAAATTTTTAAGACTTACTTTATACAGTCACCCTTAAATAATAAATCCCCTATTAAATAAATCGCTAAAGAGGTTGCAATAATTTTTTATTTTCTAAAATATTCAATAGTGAAATTTAGATTCCTATGGAATTTTTTTATAATAAAATGCGAAATGTTATTAAATGAAAAGAATAAAAAACAAAATTCTGCGATTTTTTGGAAAAATTTAATAGAAATAAACATAATTGAATGAAATTTAACCTTCTCCATCCCTCTTTGCATAATTAATTATTAATTGAGAAGGGTTGGACAATTGAATAATGTTTATTTACCTGATGAAGAGAAGAGAGAGATTGAGTGTTGCTGTTGAACCGACAAGCGAGTTTCTAAGTTCCGAGCCTGCCTCTGTCCTCTCTGAACTCGCCCGCGGGGAGTGCAGTCCTCTTCACGAGTTGGGGAGCGAAAATCTAAAACAAGAGATAATGATAAAAAATTTATTTATTTTTATATGTTAAATAGGACTAGAAAAAATCTCAAAAAATGAAATTGTCATTTAATAAATAACATTTGAAGCATATTTATTTAAATTATCAATGGAGTTTTAATGCAATAGAAAAATAGAATAGAATAGAATAGAATAAATAGAATTAGACTTTTGGCCCTCGGGGGTTGGTGTAGGGGCGTGCTAATCTCGTATACCAAAAGTCGCGGGTTCGGACCCAAGGCAGTCCGATGATTTCATTTAAGCCATTTAGATACCAAACGACTTAAGTAAGAATGCCTGGACCCCAAATATGTATATTCAATCAATAACGGATATCGTAAAAGTCTTATATGGCCTGAGCTGCCGAAAAGACTGTGTGAATGGAAGTTAGAATAATAAAAAAATACAAAAAATTGCTTTTTTAAATAGAATTCATTTATTTTATCAATAAATATTTATGAGAAAAAAATAAAATATATAACAATGATTTTGGCTTTCCCCTTCTCAGGGGGTACCTTACCCCCTCTCCCCGGGATTTTCTAGAGCGTTCTGAAAGTTATAATTGACTTTAAATTAAGCAAATTAAGCTAATTAAAACTCAACTACCCGCTTTGTACACCTCCCTTATAAACCTGGTACTAGCTTATAGAAGTCGCGACTAGACAACCTAAAATTTCAAAGAGGAATGTGTGTGACCTTTTTTTTTATTTTCAAGGAATAAACGTCATTTTAGTCATTAATAGGCAAAAGTTCATTGAATCGTGATACAGGGAATCTTTTAAAAATAAAAAAAGTCAAAATGTCATACCTCTAATGTACAACCCTTATTACTCCTTCCTTGATTTCCTCATTAGAAATAATAGATAATTTTTTATAACTAAATGTTAAGAACGAAAATATAAACTCTTTATGAAATTGAAATATGCAAATTATAAATACCTTTTAATTGATGTGAGATGAGGGGTGTGTGGCGTTTTATTCTCACTAATAGAATTGAATTGCAATAGAAGAGAAGTAGGGAGATGAATTCAATCGACTGGCTTCTTGCTCGAGGTAAATCCAACTGAAAGACTTGCTTTGCTTGTAATAATGATGACTCGCATGGATTTTGCTTCCTAACCTTCGTCTTCTGAAACAGAAATATTTATTTATTAATACTATTTTTTTATTTTCTTGTATCATCATATTTTAAATATTAAATAAAGTTATTTTATTAAATAATTGTTTTATTTATCCCTCAATCCTTTTTCACAATATCCTTTTTAAATTCAGTATATTAGAATATTTCTACTGAACTCCTCCTAAAATGAACCGATTTTGATGAAATTTTTTGTGTATGTTTGTGAGAGTGCCGGACAGGTTATGATTCACAAAAAATCATAAGTTAATGAATAATTAATCGTTAAAATAAGAATTACTATTACACTGTTTTGATTAAAGTTGTCTTTTTTTTCAACAAATTGAGCAGCCATAAACATTACTTATATTAAGTAGATACCAGGGGCGGATTAATGCAATTTTGTCGGGGGGGGGGGGGTTATTTTTTTTTATTTAAGGACTTTGTCGCCATCTATTGCCATTTAGAACCCTTTCCTATTTATTTAAATTGATTGGTAACAAATTCAATTGAAATTAAAGAGCGGAAATCATAATTTCTTTAGATTCTAGTTTTTATAACGGTTTGAATTTCTTCTCGGGGGGGGGGGGGCGATCGCCCCCACCGCCCCCCCCCCCTTTAATCCGCCCCTGGTAGATACGTAGAGCTTATAGCTGGTAGTTCAATCAGGATAGAAGAAAAGGAGAAGAAAAACAGCAGCTAGTCGTATTTCATTATTTTAATTCCCATCATGTTGACGTTTCGATTCCGGTTGGGATCATCCTGAGAATGGGCTGGGGGAATCGAAACGTCAACATGATGGGAATTAAAATAATGAAATACGACTAGCTGCTGATTTTCTTCTCCTTTTCTTCTATGCCGACTTTACTTATATCTTTTAAGCATTAACAAATTTATTTTTTCAATCAATGATTGTATAATGAACTTTCTTTTTACTGTATGATAATGAGTTCAAAAAATATAGATGATGAGACGAGTCATACAACTTAATTTTTTTATTTTCAATAAATCAACCATTCATCCAAATCAATTTGTTTTATTTTTCCCTAATGAGCAATTAATTTTAATAATAATTTTTTTAAATGTTTATTTTAACCTCCAAAAGAGGAGAAAAAACATAATATCTGTAGTAAAAGATTTTCAATTGAAATTGTTTCGTGAAAAAGTGGTGGTCATTTTCTTATTATATAGAGATTTTTATTTTTTTTCATTTGAGAGATTTAATCAATTTTAAACTGCTTTAAATTTTTATAAAGCAAGACAAAAATTCTGGTGTGACTGGCGCACAGCACACAACTTTCTCTTACACTTCGGTAAGAGAAAGTTGTGCACCGTGCTGGTCACACCAGATTTTTTGTGTCGAGATACAGTAGAACCGCGATAAGTTAAACCTCGCTAAGTTCAAAACCTCCGTAACTTAAAATTTTTTTCAATTCCCTTCCCTTGACACAGTGGCGGATTAATGCAATTTTGTCGGGGGGGGGGCGGTTTTTTTTTATTTTTTTTTTAAATTTAAGGACTTTGTCGGCATCTATGGCCATTTAGACCCCTTTTCTATTTATTTAAATTGATTGGTAACAAATTTAATTGAAATTAAAGAGCGGAAATCATAATTTCTTTATATTACTAGTTTTTATAACGGTTTGAATTTCTTCTCGGGGGGGGGGCGATCGCCCCCACCACCCCCCCCCTTTAATCCACCCCTGTTTAGAAGGCGCGGTAATATAGCAATTTAATAGAAATTATTTTTTTCCCAGTGTCAGATATAATTGATTAAGTAAAAAGTTATAATAAATTACCCTGATATGGTACTATTCAAAATTCCCTGATATTTCCATGATAATTATCATGGTCGGGACTTACCCAGTGCAGATAATTATCATGGAAATATCAGGAGGGATCAGGGACCAGGAATTGTTTGTATTCCAGGTTTTTAAGGTTTTCCAGGTCTGCAGCCACCCTGGATTAACATATACATTACACTGTAAAAAAAATATGAATTTTCATTCATATCTCATAAACTTTGGTGGTTTAATTTTAATAGACCTAGGATATGAGTTAAAATTAATATACAAGTATATGAATAAGTATCGCTTTAAAAAAAATATGAATTTTCCTTCTTTTTTCACATACTTTCGTAGTTTAATTTTAATACACCCAGAATGTGAATTAAAATTAATATAAAAGTTTATGAACAAATTACCAACTTTTAAACTTATCTTTTTCTTTGTGTGCCGCCAAATTTTGAAATCGTTAAAAGTGCACCGCGACAAGTTGAGAATCACTGGTCTAAACGTTCTCAAATAACTCGACTACCTCAAGGAATTTTTATTAATATTATTTTATAATTATTTTAAGGAAACTTGAAATTATTCTTTTAAAATTCATTTCCAAAATCTATATTGATTAAATTCTGGTTTGAAATTCGCGCTCTAAACTATTTAAATATTTATGAAGTCATACTAATTAAATAATTTTTATAAAGTAATTCAACTAAATAGCTATAGAAATTAAAATTAAAATTAACAATTTCACCAAAATAATTAATTTTAAAATATACAAGAAATTGGTTAGGTTGGCACCAGGTTGGCACCAAATTCTGTTTTTGAAGTAGCTGATTTAACGCATAGATAATTGAACGTGTATTATTATTTAAAATGAAATATAAATATTTAATCAATATATTGAAATAGGAACATTTTACTAACAAAATCGTAAGTATTGAATTTGAATTTTTCATTGAAATTTTTTTTCTCAATTTCAAATCAATTATTGTTTGTCATTTTTCAGGTGAGGTTAGTCTCCAACCAGGGAATAAACTCCAATCATACTGCAAATGAAATGTAACTCTTTATTACTTCTCAAAGAAAATGAAAATCGACATATTTTTTGTATTAAATAATTAAAATGATTTGTATTTGTGTTTAATTTACTTGGAAATGTATAAAAATTTATTTTTTGATACAAATTTATTATTTTAATACTTTAATTTGTTTTATTATTTAGTAAAATTGTATATTTTAATATAATATAATTTTTTTTTAATAAATAAAAAATAAAATAAATAAAAAAACTATTATTTCACCTAGACCACTCACTTTCCCTCAAAACTATAAACTCGTAAGGACTTTAATTTTTGTTTATTAAAGCTTTTGTGGTTTGAAATATTATTATTAGGAGAATTTTTAATTATAGACCACATATTTGTATTAAATATTTATTAAAAATATATATATTTGTACAGTATTTATATATTTTTAATAAATATTTAATACAAATATGTGGTCTATAATTAAAAGTTCTCCTACTTTCATTTTTCACAAAAAAGTATATTATTTCTCATAAACCCGTAAATTAAATTTCATATACCAAAAATGAATTTATTCACATACCCGAAAATGAATTTTTTCATATACCCGAATATGAAAAATTTCATATCTGGGTTTGTGAAAATTCATTTTGGTATATGACCTTTCTCATATACCCAAAATGAATATTCATAAACAGTTTGTGTAACAGACTTCCTATACATGTGTATGAATCTGGCTCGAAAATTTTTAACAGTGTAGGGTGGTCGCAAAAAACAAAATTTTTAATTTCTTTCGGCCGAACCTCCTAAAAATTGTCTTTTGGCTAGAAAATGATAATGGCAAAGTTTTAGCTAAATTGGATAACGTTCACCCGTGCCTCATCGGGGTTAAAATTTTGAAAAAGTGCGATTTTATCTAAAAATTTGCAGTTTTTACTTCATAAAACGAAAACAAAGTATCGTAGAAAAATGAATCTTGGCTCATTTCATAGCAAATTTAATTCTCTTGAGGTTTTATAATAACCATTTTTTCATTAAAACTTATAGATTTAGAGATATTTGCAAATTAGCATTTCGGTTTTGTTATATTGCTTGCTCTTTCTGTGTAAAATCACAATAGAGACCATTCGATATAACATTTTGCCGGGAAAATATTCCGAAGGGAATTAAATGTTTACATGTTATTTGGACGTCCGCCTCTCACAGTTTGGAAAACGCTGTTATAAGGGTATTTTATGGCTGGTGAAATTTGCTTTGTATCAGGAATTAAAGTTAGAAGAAAACGCAACCAGAATTTTTTTCTTTAAAAATATATTTTAACAGCTTACGTTTTGGCCTTGGTAAAAGTCATCCTCGGATGACCACTAACAGCTCCGAGGATGGCTTTGACCAAAGCCGAAACGTCAGCATATATATAGAGGTAAGAGAAAGTAAAAATTCCAATCCGAATTGAGATTAGTTCTATATACAAAACGACGCGGTAACTCACCCCAGTAAAATTCTAAGTGGACTAATCACATCTTACTTTTCTACCTAATGAAAAAAATCCCTACAAAATTCTGCAAGGGATTCGATGGGTTCCTAAGTTGCCCAGTGTTATTATTTTCTGTTTATGAGAGTTTCGAAATCTTCAAAAATTAATTCCGCCCCAGTAATAAGAAATTTTAGAATGACATTAAAATGTTTCTACCCCACTATGCTATTTGCTAAATATTGAATATAAATTTTAACTCAAACGGAATGCACTAATTTTTTAGTAAAACTATTAAAAAACATTAATATCTTTGTGCATTATAGGGGATGGGGCATTAACCCCCCTGGCATACCCCCTTTAAGGAAATGCGAGTCTTCACCGCGAAATTACTCTCAAAATAATTTGAATACATTTATAAATAATTATTTTAATTTTTATTTTATTTTGATTTATTTTAATTTTCAACCCTTAATCGACCGCTGAGTAAAAGTATATTAAAGAAATTTGATTTAAAGCCCTCAGGCTTGGTGTAGTTAGTAGCGTGCCTACCTTCTATACCGAACGTCGAGGGTTCGGACCCCTGGCAGTCTCCAAATGGCTTAAATTGAATGCCTGGACCCCCAATATGTATATTATTAATTAATAACGGTTATCGTATAAAGTCTTATATGGCCTGAGATGCCGAAAAGAGAGTGTGAATGTGTGTGTGTGTGTGTGTGAATGAGAAAAAAAACGTGTTAAAAAAAAGATAAAAAAAAAAAACTAATTTTTTTTTAATGACACCTACTTGCACTCCCCTCCCCCTTTCAACAGCTTATATTCTCCCTCTACCCTTAGTGAAATACAAAATATTTAATTTCATATTCAAAAGAATCGTTTTTCGCAGTCGAATTATTCGTTTATATCATTTTTTTTTTCAACGATAAAATGCATAATAATTACCTTTAATAAGACACTCAAGAGGGTGTGCTGGTTGACGGTGAGGTCAGGGTGGGTTACACTATATTAATTATTCACTTTGATTCACTTTACACACAAATAAATGAGAGGAGCTCCGCGCCTGTAGCCCGGCAACCCACTCGACTCGACTGAACGAGAGATTCGTCTCTCTCTCTCTCGGTATAGGAATAAAATAGATGAAAATAACAATTCCCTTTTTATTAAAAGTAAAAAAATATATTTTTCTCTAATCTAGCTATATTCAGAACTGGAAAAAAATGTCAACAAGTGATTTGGAATATTCCAAGGTCTTTCTTAAATAATCAACCCTTCATCCCCCTATCAACGCTATGTTTTGAATGTTTTCTATTTATTTGGCTTCGATTTAGCTAAAATAAATTTAAAAAACTTTTTTTTTTTCAATTTTTCAACCCCTTATCCAATCCTAATAAATAAAATAATTAACAATGCTATCGCCTTCGGCGAGCTTCGCGTCTGGCCAGAAAAAAATAAAAACCCTGAAAAACTTCCCTGGATCCGCCTTTGTGTTTTACACATAGTATAATTTTCTAGAATGAGTCTTACTTTAGGCCAGGGCTTTCCAAACTTTATGTTACAACGCCTCCCTTAAAAATATTTAATCTTATGACGCCCCCCCCCCCTCCCCCAAACACATTTAATAAAATAATACAAAAACAAACATTTTTAATACTAAAAAATATAAATTAATATAAAAATATTTTTTTTATTTATTCATATTTATTATTTTAATTAAAAACTCCGTCCCAGAATCTTCTAAATTATTTTATTATTTTATTTATAAAACGCTATCATTTGGCAGTGGCGTAGTAAGCTTAACTCGCGCCCGGGGCACAATACCTTTTTAGCGCCCCCCCCCCCCCCAATTCGAAAACCATATAATATTATATGTAAAATATACAAAAGAAGAATGCCCTGGCCCTCGGGGCTTGGTATAGAGGTTAGCGTGCTAACCTCGTATACCAAACGTCGCGGGTTCGGACCCCAGGCAGTCCGATGATTTTAATTAAGCCAATTGGATACCAAATGGCTTAAATAAGAATGCCTGGACCCTAAATAATATATATTCATAACGGTTATCGTTAATGTCTTATATGGCCTGAGTTGCCGAAAAGACAGTGTGAATGTGTGTGTGAGTGTGAGTGTGAATGAGAAAAAAGTGTGAATGTTAAAAAAAAAAAAAAAAAAAAATATACAAAATTATTATGGGGGCGGTATAACACGCAAAAAAAAACTCGCCGAAAGCAAAATCTCGCCGAAAATCCAAAAAGTTCCAAAATAAAATATTTTTAAAAATCTGGTGTGACTGTCCCACGGGATTTTTTGTGTCGACCTACGTATATATAGTTTAGTCGATATATTAGAAGATGTAATGAGATTTATAAGCTCTTTTATGCATTTATAAAAAAATATAAATAGATAGTTTCCCATACTTATAAATCTCATTACATTACATTACAGAAATTATGATTTTCGCTCTTTAATTTCAATTAAATTTGTTACCAATCAATTTAAATAAATAGAAAAGGGGTCTAAATGGCCATAGATGCCGACAAAGTCCTTAAATTTAAAAAAAAATAAAAAAAACCGCCCCCCCCCCCGACAAAATTGCATTAATCCGCCACTGTGTCAAGGGAAGGGAATTGAAAAAAATTTTAAGTTACGGAGGTTTTGAACTTAGCGAGGTTTAACTTATCGCGGTTCTACTGTATCTCGACACAAAAAATCTGGTGTGACCAGCACGGTGCACAACTTTCTCTTACCGAAGTGTAAGGGGCCGTTCACACTGGGGCGATATTATCGCTAGCGATTGTTGCTAGCGATAGTCGCGAGCGACCCGCACCAGCTGATTCAATGGAATCTGAATGGGGGCGATAAAAAGTGTTCACACTTGCGCGATATCTCTCCCAGCGACACGCGAGATATCGGCATCGCTGCTGCTTGCTATCGCCCGGCGCGACTATCGCCGCGATAAAATTAAATTAAAACATGGCAGCCAAGAGAGAAAACATCTCAACTAAGGGAGATTTCATAAATAAAATAAATATAAATATTAGATAGCTTTATTCTCGGCCAATTTTCTTAAAAAGAAGTTAAAAACTAAAATAAAAATAAATGAAATCTTATACTCATAAGGTAATTAATTATTTTATATAAAATTTTTTTGACATTTAAATTTTGAATATTTTATGATATAACCTTAATCTTATTTTCAGATTATAAAAAATATTTTAAACTTAAAAAACTGCTAACTTTAGCTAATAATTGTAAGTTAAAAACAATATTCTCATTTTGAGAGTAAAAATTCAAATTTTTTTTTAATAAATTGATGTGTAATAAATAAATATTTTTATAAATAAATTCATTCTTTTTTCCATAAATATTGAAAAAATAATCAAATAGGTAGAAAGAATGAGCAAAGCAGCTAGTTTATATTTCAATTTATTAATAAATTAGGGCCGACGTTTCGGTCACATATGGGACCATCTTCAGGGCCAGGTTAATGTCTGAAAATATATATAATCCTCGCTAAGTTATATTGGGCATACACAATTCCACGTAGCACAATCATGATAAAGCCTCAAATTTTATTCTTATCATACCATGGACAGAGATTGAATGACTTCACATAATAATAATAATAATAATAATAATAGTAGAATTTGAGGCATTATCATGATTGAGCTACGTGCAATTGTGTATGCCCAATATAACTTGTCGAGGATTATATATATTTTCAGACATTAACTGAAGATGGTCCCATATGTGACCGAAACGTCGGCCCTGGTCTATTAATAATTTGAAATATAAACTAGCTGCTTTGCTCATTCTTTCTACCTATTTGATTATCAACACTCAGCTATATACCTCCTTCAAATTAAAGAAATAGGCCTATAATATTTTTAATCTTTATTTTTCATTTTATTCCTTTTAATCAGAAACTTTTTTTTTACATTTTTGGTATTATTATTACAATCACATTGCCCTAGATCAATGACTGAAAACAGAGAACAAGCCTCTCACCGCCTATTTATCGCATACGACTGTCGCGCTAGTGTGAACCCCCCTTGCGATATGTCGCTCCGACATATCGTTAGCAACAATCGCTAGCGATAATATCGCCCCAGTGTGAACGGCGCCTAAGAGAAAGTTGTGTGCTGTGCGCCAGTCACACCAGAATTTTTGTCTTGCTTTATAAAAATTTAAAGCAGTTTAAAATTGATTAAATCTCTCAAATGAAAAAAAAATAAAAATCTCTATATAATAAGAAAATGACCACCACTTTTTCACGAAACAATTTCAATTGAAAATCTTTTACTACAGATATTATGTTTTTTCTCCTCTTTTGGAGGTTAAAATAAACATTTAAAAAAATTATTATTAAAATCAATTGCTCATTAGGGAAAAATAAAACAAATTGATTTGGATGAATGGTTGATTTATTGAAAATAAAAAAATTAAGTTGTATGACTCGTCTCATCATCTATATTTTTTGAACTCATTATCATACAGTAAAAAGAAAGTTCATTATACAATCATTGATTGAAAAAAATAAATTTGTTAATGCTTAAAAGATATAAGTAAAGTCGGCATAGAAGAAAAGGAGAAGAAAAAATCAGCAGCTAGTCGTATTTCATTATTTTAATTCCCATCATGTTGACGTTTCGATTCCCCCAGCCCATTCTCAGGATGATCCCAACCGGAATCGAAACGTCAACATGATGGGAATTAAAATAATGAAATACGACTAGCTGCTGTCAGTGGCGGATTAATGCAATTTTGTCGGGGGGGGGGTTGATTTTTTTTATTTAAGGACTTTGTGAGCATCTATGGCCATTTAGACCCCTTTCCTATTTATTTAAATTGATTGGTAACAAATTCAATTGAAATTAAAGCCCGAAAATCATAATTTTTTTTTCAATTTTTCAACCCCTTATCCAATCCTAATAAATAAAATAATTAACAATGCTATCGCCTTCGGCGAGCTTCGCGTCTGGCCAGAAAAAAATAAAAACCCTGAAAAACTTCCCTGGATCCGCCTTTATGTTTTACACATAGTATAATTTTCTAGAATGAGTCTTACTTTAGGCCAGGGCTTTCCAAACTTTATGTTACAACGCCTCCCTTAAAAATATTTAATCTTATGACGCCCCCCCCCCCCCCCCCCAAACACATTTAAAAAAATAATACAAAAACAAACATTTTTAATACTAAAAAATATAAATTAATATAAAAATATTTTTTTTATTTATTCATATTTATTATTTTAATTAAAAACTCCGTCCCAGAATCTTCTAAATTATTTTATTATTTTATTTATAAAACGCTATCATTTGGCAGTGGCGTAGTAAGCTTAACTCGCGCCCGGGGCACAATACCTTTTAGCGCCCCCCCCCCCCAATTCGAAAACCATATAATATTATATGTAAAATATACAAAAGAAGAATGCCCTGGCCCTCGGGGCTTGGTGTAGAGGTTAGCGTGCTAACCTCGTATACCAAACGTCGCGGGTTCGGACCCCAGGCAGTCCGATGATTTTAATTAAGCCAATTGGATACCAAATGGCTTAAATAAGAATGCCTGGACCCTAAATAATATATATTCATAACGGTTATCGTTAATGTCTTATATGGCCTGAGTTGCCGAAAAGACAGTGTGAATGTGTGTGTGAGTGTGAGTGTGAATGAGAAAAAAAGTGTGAATGTTAAAAAAAAAAAAAAAAAAAAATATACAAAATTATTATGGGGGCGGTATAACACGCCGAAAGCAAAATCTCGCCGAAAATCCAAAAAGTTCCAAAATAAAATATTTTTAAAAATCTGGTTTGACTGTCCCACGGGATTTTTTGTGTCGACCTACGTATATATAGTTTAGTCGATATATTAGAAGATGTAATGAGATTTATAAGCTCTTTTATGCATTTAAAAAATAATATATATATAGGGGTCTATATATATACCGAAATATGCATCAAAATTATTCTGTGTGTGTGTGTGTGTATGTGTTCAATTTTAATCATGAAGGAATTGAGCTAGGAAGTTGAAATTTTATATTTAAGATGATGGAGAAGATGGCTGTTTAATTTGACAAGGATAGCGAAGAGCAGCCAGGAAAAAAAATCAGACAAAAACTAGATCAATTTTTTTATCAGATTTATTTGATCGTCGACGTTTCGGACGCCGACGATCAAATAAATCCTTGTTTATATTTAAGTTAGGTACCCCCCTAGGGCGTGAAAATAAGCTTTTAAACAAAATCGGCTAATAACTACTAGTACTTTACTGATGTTAATTTTTCAGTTTTTTTTTCGATTTTCTCAAATTTCGAACGATTTTGATTAAAATTCAAAAATCAATTATTTTTTAGATGTACTTTAAAATGTATATTCTCATTTTGCTTTTGAAATCTTATGAAGACCACTTCACTCTTGTACTTCATAGGAAAGATGGAAGCCAGGGTATCAAAATATAAATAGATAGTTTCCCATACTTATAAATTTCATTACATCTTCTAATATATCGAGGGAAACTATATATACGTATGTCGATACAAAAAATCTGGTGTGACAAGCACAGTACAGTACCTTTGGTAAGAGAAAGTTGTCTGCGTGCGACAGTCAGAACAGATTTTTTTAAAATATTTTATTTTCGAACTTTTCGGATTTTCGGCCTTTTTTTGGAGAGATTTTTTTCGAGTTTTTGTCGAGTTTGTTTTTGGCGAGAATTATTATATTACACTGGGACCACATTTAAAATATATTTTCCAGAAATCATTTAATTATAATAAAAATAAAAATTATCCAGCAATTTTTTGTTTTGCGGACCATTTGGCGCCCCTTTGTGAGTAGCGCCCGGGGCATCATGACCCCCCCTTGCCACCCCCCTCGCTAAACCACTGTCATTTGGGAAATTGATCTTGGTGGAGAATATTCGCGCCTACCCTTAGACTAGTCCGCGCCGCCTCACAGTTTGGAAAACGCTGGTCTCTATTGTGATTTTCCACTTATTTTTCAGAAATAGCAAGCAATATATCAAAACCGAAATGCTAATTTGTAAATATCACTAAATCTATAAGTTTTAATGAAAAATAGGATATTATAAAACCTCAAGAGAATCAAATTTGCTATGAAATGAGCCAAGATTCATTTTTCTACGATACTTTGTTTTCATTTTATCAATTAAAAACTCCGAATTTTTAGATAAAATCGCACTTTTTCAAAATTTTAACCCCGATGAGGCACGGGTCAACGTTACCCAATTTAGCTAAAACTTTGCCATTATCATTTTTTAGCCAAAAGACAACTTTTAGGAGGTTCGGCCGAAAGAAATTAAAAAATTTTGTTTTTTGCGACCGCCCTAATATACATACATATAGGTAAGAGAAAGTAAAAAAAGCAACCCAGGTATTAAAAAAAATGTAAAAGAAGAGTTTTGATGAAAATATCATAAATATGTAATAGAAGATATTTCATGTAAATATCATTGTTACGTGAAAAAGTGGTCATTGTCTTATTATATAGAGAGCAAAGCCTTCTCATACTCTCTTGTGGGTAATGAAAATTATATAATAATACATACAACCAAATACATATGAACAGTATTATATTTAATTTGACAATATCTATTTTGTATGTTAATAATATAAAATATACTCTTGGAGGGCTGAAGATGGCTTTGTTGATCATAGCCGAATCGTTCCGAAATAAAGAGTGTTAACAAAATAGATGCTTTTTATTATTGGCTGCATCCTCTTTTTATATCATTAATCTTATCATGGAAATATCAGGGGGATCAGGAATTGATTGTATTCTCTGATAATTCCAGGTTTTTAAGGTTTTTATACATATACCTAGGTAACAGAAAGTAAAAAAAGCAACCCAGCCATTCAAATATTGTAATAGAAGATATTTCATGTAATGTGAGACTTTTGTAGATTTAAATAATAATAAAATATAAAATGAGGGGGTTTTTATACCCGAGATTTTAAAAAAGAAAGAATGACCTTTCTCAGGAAAATGAAATTGTGAAAATTTGATTGTCGGGACTTACCCAGTGCGGGGAGAGAGCCCTGGGACGTTGATGCTCAAACGACAAGGAAGATGATCGAAGTGAGAAGTCGACCTCTAGCAATAACCACCTCTGTAAAAGATAAAAATTATTATTACTTTTTTTCTTACTAAATATGATTCGTATGTTTGTGTGTGTGTGTGTGTGTGTGTGTGTGTGTGTTAACAAGGAGAAAGAGAAATAACAAAAAAATATAAAAATAAAATGTTAACCCTTTATGAAAGTGCAAATAATATACAATATACAAATAATAAATACCTTATAAGAACGAGATGTGGTGTGAGTGACATTTTATTCTCACTAATATCATCGCAATAATAGAGAAGCAGATGAGTTAACAATTTAAAAAAAAAAATTTAAGCGTGTGCTGTTTCTTTGATCATAAGGAAGACGCAAATGGATTTTTTTTCCTAAAAGCCTGAAACATAGAAAAATTTATTAATATTATTTTTTATCTTCATGTATTACTATTTTAAATATTCAATAAAGATTATTTTATTAAATAATTGTTTTATTTATACTTTTTTAACTACAGTATATATGTATATAAATTTCAAAGGAGGCAATATTTGTTTGATTATCTGATATAGTTAAATTATAGTCCTATCTTTACTCTCGCACCCCCTACAACCTTTCTACCAAAAAAAAAAAAAGTTTATCCAATTCACGTTTGTAAATTTTCAAGTTGTTGATCTGTTGCGTAAAGAAAGTAAAAAGATAAAATTTTATAGAAAGATTTCTATAAATCGACTAGCACCCCTCAAAATGCTTTCTCACAAACAGGGTCGCAGACAGAGGGGCCCGAGCTCGGGTCCTTTGCTCTTCAATCTTAAAATACTAATAAAAAATAATTTCCATGGTCAAAATTTCAATTTTAATTTTTTCCCGGGCCCTTTAAGCTCAAATCTTAAAATTGAACTTAAATATGAACGATAAATGAAAACGCTGGAAGTATTTTCTAATATGAACTGAAAACGTGGCCAAATCGGGAATTTTACTCGCACGTTAGAATAAATATTAAATTTAAATTATTTTTAAAAGATTGAAAAAGGTCATACACCCTTAAAATCATCCCTTGTTGAATAAATTTCTAAAGAGGATTAAATATCTTTAGGTAAACATTTAAATTCTGTAAAACAGAAAATCGAGAAATTGAAATTTCTTTTGATAACTCCGACACCCTGTATTTCATTTTATTTAAATAATTCTCGAGATCTATTCATTTAAATAAGATATTAATATTCAATACCTCAATTCGGATATGACTAAACATACTCTCACATTTGTTAAATATAATTTTATATAATCGTTGAAGACAAATAATATTGAAATTAAAAAATGAACAGATTTATGCTGAGGAACTTTGACAGATGATACAATTTAATATATCTCTCTTTAGAATTAGAATTCAAGGCGCATGTCATTATTCTATCCTAATTAGCCCACGGGATATTATTTAAACCGCTAGCACAAGAGGGTGATATTCTGCCCCTGTGCTTGACCCAAGAACGAGAATAAATTTAAACATTCAGTGGCTTCAAACAATTAAAATTGAGATTGAAGATAGGGTTATTAAAAATCTATCTTTTTAACTTTGCCCATCAACCGTAGGTTGGCAGGTAAAGTTAATGTAATTTTTTATTGGTTCTTTAATGAATTCTTTAAGATAATTTTTATCAATAAAAGATTCTAAATAATAAATTTCTAGCTTAATTGGAATTTAAAATTGATTTAGTCTCTTGTGGAGGAAATCAAAGGGAATGTTTAGTTTTAAGAAAATTTTGAAAATTCTCAAACTTCAATGGAATGGAAAATGATAAAGAATTTAATATAATTTATTTGATTAAATGACTAATTTTAAAACTCAACCCCACAGCAAAAACTACCCTTATTTTTTTTTAGATTAGCGAAAAAGTAATCATTTTATAGTTAAAAATTTTTATTTCTAATAATATATTATCTGAATTAATCTAAGTAAAAATTATAATTTAAATTATGTGAAATTCTCATGTGAAGCAAAGGCAAATTCCCGATAAACCCACACCACAAAAAATGAATAAAAAGAAAAAGTTATAACAGGAATTCATCCTATTCATTTCGATCGATCAAAATTAAATTTAAAGAAAAATTTGAATTTTTTTCCCTCAATCAAACATTATATAAAGTACAAGTGGAAAAGCCCGCCCAAGGTACCTGGCTCGCCTTCCTTTTATTCTGACCAATAAATAAAAAATAAACACAGAGACTTAAACAAATTAAAAAAAAAAAAAATCGCACTTATTACTATACGACTGACGAGAGATTAAAAGTTTAAGAAAGCAACCCTCCTATTCATTTCTATAGGCCTAATATAGAAAGCAGATAATGTTTTTAAAGGAATATTCTTCTATGTTAGAATGTTCCCAGAGAATTTATAAGGACTGTTGGGAGCCGAATAAAAAAAGAGAGGGGTATTTTTTTTATAAATATAAATGATATTCAAATATTATAAAATGAGGGGGTCGTTTCGTATACCCTATGTTGCAAATTCAATGCGTTTGTGGGACCCCTTTTATTTGTTGATTGGAACAGGATTAGGGGTTGGGAGTAGCAAATTTTAAACTTTCAGAAAACCATACCTAGAGCCATGAACCACATTAATGTACACCCCTTATCAACCCTAATGAACACGCCTTATCGCCCAAATAAGAATAATTTTATAAATATATGTTAAGAAAGAAAATACAAAAATAAAATGTTAACCCTGTATGAAAATGAAATATGTAAATTATAAATACCTTATAATTGGAGTGAGATGAGGGTGTGTGCCCTTTTATTCTCACTAATAGAATCGCAATAGAGGAAATGATTTTTGCACAGAGATGCCTCCTTCCTCGAGATGAATTCGACTAAAAGGCTTGATTTGCTTTGCTTGCTTTCTTGTATCACACAATTATAAATAGTATAAAAGGTTTACTTTTTTAAAAATAATTTGTAATTGCGTATGTGCTGTTTATTTGACGATAATGATGACGAACATGGTTGTTTTTTTAATGTCTCTCTTCTGAAACAAAGAAATATTATTATTAAGTTATTATTTTTTATCCTATTTAATCATTAAATATTCAATAAAGATTATTTTATTAATTCATTGTTTTATTTATTTCTTAATCCTTTCACAAATATCCTTTTTAATTCTAATCCTAATATTGGAATATTTATATTGGAGGAATAATTACTTGACTCATCTTATCAAAGTGTTATTTGGGTAAATTTAAAAAAATTAAAATTCAAAAATTCAATTTTTTTCTGAGGTTAATAAAAAATAATATATTTTTTTTTAAAAAAAAAAAAAACGGGGGGTGGGGGGCCCACACAAAATTTTTTTTCCCCTTTGGGGAGAGAGGGGTGTGGTGTGTTTTGTTTTATTTTTTTTTTTTTTTTTTTTTTTTTTTTTTATAATATAATAAAATTTTTTTTTTTCCGTGCAGGAGTAAAGTATGCTTTAAACAATTTTGAGAGCAAAATGAGAATATACAATTAAAAGAGCATCTAAAAAATAATTGATTTTTGAATTTTAATAAAAATCGTTGGAGGGAATTTTGAGAAAATCGAAAAAAACTGAAAAAATACCTCAGTGATAAAATTTCAACCTCCTAGCTCAATTCCTTCATACTTTAAATTGAACCCGAAAACCACTTTTTTGTATTCAGAGGACCTCAAAACGTGTATATCCATCAAAATCTCGACATCGAATTTTCGACATGAATTCAAAACTTTCTCTCTATCTATAACAGGGTGGCTACAGAGAAATGATTTGAAATTTCCCTAATAATTCAAAGATTTACCAGAGAAATTTTTCTATTTTTCCATGATTTAAAAATTTTATTCGTGTAATTAAGATGTCTATTATTTTTTCAATCAATGATTGAATAATGAACCAACCTTCTTTTCACTGTATGATAATGAGATCAAATAATAAAGATGATGAGACATGGAAATTTTTATTCAATCACTGATATCTGAGACTGAGAAAAAAAAATACTTATGAACATTTTATGGATACAATATAACTTTGTCTCAAGAAATCGTTAAATTGTTTGAAATTAATTTTATTTACTTCAAGATATAACAAAAAAATCTGGTGTTGGCTGTGACTTCTACACAGCCGTTCGCTTTTTAACGTGACAACGTCTTTTGCTTGACTTGATTTTTAATGTCTTTTTAAATAAATAGATAGAAAGTATTGTTTTTTGTTTACTCGTATTTTTTTCTCATGAACATGTTTATACATTTCCATAGTAACAGGTGTGGCGAAACTTTTGTAGCTCGGGGGTATTGAACCAATCTTTCTAAAAGTATATTTAGATTTAATGTAGCTTCTATGGTCAAGTAGCTATGCATGTTCAAAAAGTGTATCAGTAAGGTACTAGAAGGCCGATTTTGTTCAAAATCTTCGTGTCACGTGCCAGGGGTGTGCCTAATTTAAATAAAAAATTTCAAGCTCCTAGCTCTTTTCGTTGTTGAGATATTTTGTTCACAGACACACACACAGACAGACAGACATGTCTGGCCGAACATCCTAAAACTTTTGTGATATTTACAAATTAGCATTTCGGTTTTGAAATATTGCTCTTTCTGAAAAATAAGGGGAAAATCACAATATAGACCATTCGATATAACAATTTGCCGGGAAAATATCCCGAAGGGAATGAAGTTTTTACTACCCCATACTCTAGAATGCCAATCCTAAATTTTCGACCTCGAGGACCGTGTGGGGGGGGGGGGGGGGGAGGAGGACAAAAACCTCAAAAATTTGAGAAATCTTCAGGTTTTTGCTTATATCTCGTAAACTATTTATATTTTGTCAAATTGACCGGCCGTATTTCGGTTAGTATTGAGTCTACGAATTCGTTTTATGTAACAAATTTTAGCAAATTTAATGCTCTACAACTTTGTATTGTGCTATATTTCACAAAATATAAATAGTTTACGACATATAAACAAAAACCTGAAGATTTCTCAAATTTTTGAAGTTTTTGTCCCCTCCCCTCCCCCCCCCCACACGGTCTTCGAGGTCTAAAATTTAGGATTGGCATTCTAGAGTATGGGGTAATAAAAATTTCATTCACTTCGGGATATTTTCCCGGCAAAATGTTATATCGAATGATCTATATCAGTGATTTCCAAACTTTATGTTACCACGCCTCCCTTAAAAATATTTAATCTTATGACGCCCCTTTCCCCATTTTATAAAATAATACAAAAACAAAAACTTGTAATGCTAAAAAATATAATTTTATATTAAAGCGGAGTCAAAAAAAAAAATTCCTAGTTAAAAAAAATAAAAATAAATTTTTTTGAAATTAAAATTTTCTTTTATTCTCGCCTCCGGCTCTTAAGAAGGCCGAAACGTCACAATAATCCACCCCTGAGTAAAAGTAATTTGATTAACAAAAATAGAGGCCAAATAGGAAGAATATAATGGTAAATAATGGTCACTTAAGAAAAGTAAAAAAAATGCCCTCAGGCTTGGTGTAGTTGGTAGCTTGCCTACCTTCTATACCGAACGTAGAGGGTTCGGACCCCTGGCTGTCCGAAATGGATACCAAATGGCTTAAATTGAAATGCCTGGACCCCCAATATGTATATTATTAATTAATAACGGGTATCGTATAAAGTCTTATATGGCCTGAGTTGCCGAAAAGACTGTGTGTATGTGTGTGTGTGAATGTGAGTGTGAATGAGAAAGTGTTTAAAAAAAAAAAAAGATAAAAAATAAAAAACAAATTTTTTTTCAATGACACCTACACTCCCCCTCCCCCTTTCAACAGCTTATATTCACCCTCTACCCTTAGTGAAATGCAAAATATTTAATTTCATATTCAAAAGAATCGTTTTTCGCAGTCAAATTATTTGTTTCTATCATTTTTTTTTTCAACGATAAAATGCATAATAATTACCTTTAATAAGACACTCAAGAGGGTGTGCTGGTTGACGGTGAGGTCAGGGTGGGTTACACTATATTAATTATTCACTTTGATTCACTTTAAACACAAAAAACAGAGCAGCGCCTGCAGCTCGGCAGCGCACTCGACTGAACGAGAGACTTGTCTTTATTTGTATAGGAATAAAACAGATGAACATAACAATTCCCTTTTTATTAAAAGTAAAAAAATACCTTTTACTCTAATCTAACTATATTTAGAGATGGAAAAAAATGTCAACAAGTGATTTGGAATATTCAAGGGCTTTTCTTAAATAATCAACCCTTCATCTCATCCCTAATCAACCCTTAATATTATAAAATAATAATTAGAGCTATTTTTTTGAATGTTTTCTATTTATTTGGCTTCGATTTAGCTAAAATAAATTTAAAAAACATTCTTTTCAATTTTTCAACCCTTTATCCAATCCTAATAAATAAAATAATTAACAATGCTATCGCCTTCGGCGAGCTTCGCGTCTAGTCAGAAAAAAATTAAAACCCTGAAAAACTTCCCTGGATCCGCCTGTGGGTTTTACACATAGTATCAGTGGCGTAGTGAGCTTAACTCGCGCCCGGGGCACAATACCTTTTTAGCGCCCCCCCCCCATTCGAAAACCATATAATATTATATGTAAAATATACAAAATTATTATGGGGGCGGTATATAGGCCTAACTCGTCGAAAATTTTCTCGCAGAAAAAAAAACTCTCCGAAAATTTTTTTCTTTTTCATTTAAGTTAGGCACCCCCTAGGGCGTGAAAATAAGCTTTTAAGCAAAATCGGCCAAAAACTACTAGTACTTTACTGATGTTAATTTTTCAGTTTTTTTTTCGATTTTCTCAAAATTCGCTTCAACGATTTTGATTAAAATTCAAAAATCAATTATTTTTTAAAATATTTTATTTTGGATCTTGTCGGATTTTCGGCCATTTTTTTTTCGGCGAGAATTATTATATTACACTGGCACTACATTTAAAATATATTTTCCAGAAATCAATTATAATAAAAATAAAAATTATCCAGCAATTTTTTGTATTGCGGGCCATTTGGCGCCCCTTTGTGAGTAGCGCCCGGGGCATGATGACCACCCTTGCCCCCCCCCCTCGCTACGCCACTGCATAGTATAATATAATAATAATATAGTCTTACTTTAGGCCAGTGGTTTCCAAACTTAAAAAACCTCTTTTAAAAATATTTAATCGTATGACGCCCCCTCCCCTACACATTTAATAAAATAATAAAAAAACAAAAATTTTTAATACTAAAAAATTTAAATTTATATAAAAATATTTTTTTTATTTATTCATATTTATTATTTTAATTAAAAACTCCGTCCCAGAATCATCTAAATTATTTTATTTATAAAACTAGCAATCATTTGGAAAATTGATCTTGGTGGCCAATATTCGCGCCTCCCCTTAGACTAGTCCGCGCCTCCCTAGGGAGGCGCGCCTCACAATTTGGAAAACGCTGGTCTATATTGTGATTTTCCACATATTTTTCAGAAAGAGCAATATCGTCGCCTGAATCACGTAGTGGCGTATCTCAATTTCTATCATTTTTCAGGAGAGCTGTTTATAGATCGTGTTGTTATATTAAATGTGTAGATACGCAAAAACAAAAAACCTAAATAATACGAAAAAAACATGGAAATACAGATTCGTCACTTTGTGATAATGTAAAGAAGGCCAGGACACGGCCATACCCGTTGTATCTCAATTTTTAATTTTTTTGAGATACGTCACTACGTGATGTAAGCGACGATATATAATTGTAATTTTTTATTCAAAATTTTCATTCAATAACTAGTAATTTTTTTTTTTTGACTCCGTTTTAATATAAAATTATATTTTTTAGCATTAAAAGTTTTTGTTTTTGTATTATTTTATAAAATGGGGGAAGGGGGCGTCATAAGATTAAATATTTTTAAGGGAGGCGTGGTAACATAAAGTTTGGAAATCACTGATATAGATCATTCGATATAACATTTTGCCGGGAAAATATCCCGAAGTGAATGAAATTTTTATTACCCCATACTCTAGAATGCCAATCCTAAATTTTAGACCTCGAAGACCGTGTGGGGGGAGGGGGAGGGGACAAAAACTTCAAAAATTTGAGAAATCTTAAGGTTTTTGTTTATATGTCGTAAACTATTTATATTTTGTGAAATATAGCACAATACAAAGTTGTAGAGCATTAAATTTGCTAAAATTTGTTACATAAAACGAATTCGTAGACTCAATACTAACCGAAATACGGCCGGTCAATTTGACAAAATATAAATAGTTTACGAGATATAAGCAAAAACCTGAAGATTTCTCAAATTTTTGAGGTTTTTGTCCTCCTCCCCTCCCCCCCCCCACACGGTCCTCGAGGTCGAAAATTTAGGATTGGCATTCTAGAGTATGGGGTAGTAAAAACTTCATTCCCTTCGGGATATTTTCCCGGCAAATTGTTATATCGAATGGTCTATATTGTGATTTTCCGCTTATTTTTCAGAAAGAGCAATATTTCAAAACCGAAATGCTAATTTGTAAATATCACAAAAGTTTTAATGAAAAAATGGTTAATATCAAACCTCAAGAGAATTAAATTTGCTATGAAATGAGCCAAGATTCATTTTTCTACGATACTTTGTTTTCGTTTTATGAAGTAAAAACTGCGAATTTTTAGATAAAATCGCACTTTTTCAAAATTTTAACCCCGATGAGCCACGGGTTAACGTTACCCAATTTAGCTAAAACTTTGCCATTATCATTTTCTAGCCAAAAGACAACTTTTAGGATGTTCGGCCGAAAGAAATTAAAAAATTTTGTTTTTTGCGGCCACCCTAATATATATATATAGAGCTAAGAGAAAGTAAAAAGGAATGTTTAATAAATTGATATTTGAAGATGGTTGATTAAAAAAAATTTCCGGACTTATAAAATTATTTAAAAAAAAAAAAGAATTTAATCATTACCCTCCCATTCATTTCCCAGAGAGAATTAGAATTTCTAAGTCTAAAATTTTTTAGAATTTTAAATTTTTTCATAATCAAGAAAATTGATTTGTTATTAAAACAATTTGGCAAAAATATGGTGTGACTAGTCGCACAGCACACAACTTTCTCTTACCTTCGGTAATCGAAAGTTGTGTTCTTGGCTTTAAAAGAGAGAGGCCTTTCTCAGAAAAAAATAATAATTATTTGCAGGCAATTTTGTCGACGATGGGGGCGGTTTTTTTTTTTTTTTTTTTTTTTTTTTCAATTTAAAGTCTTTTTCGGCATTGGAGGCCTTATTTATTTAAATTGATTGGTAGCCAATTCAATTAAAAAAAAAAACGGACGGAATGCAAACTCGGTGGGGACGGATGGTTGGAAGATTCAATTTACCGTCAATTTACAGGGGGGATTTACTGGGGGATGAAAAATTTTTAAATAATACCTTCAAATACACCGTTAAGGTGATTTGAGACTTAAAAGTGATAGTTTAAAATAAATGCAAAAATATATTTTAGTGAAAAAATCATAGTTTCTTTAGATGACTAGTTTTTAAAACTTTTTCAATTTTTTCTCGGGCGGTCACCCTCTTAGCCCCCTCCCCCTTTAATCCGTCCCTGATTATTTGTGATATGAAATAATACAATTTATTTGTCAGGACTCACCCACTGCAGAGGAATAGGAGGAGAGAGCGCTGAGATGTCGATGATGAAGGGAGAAGTCGACCTCTAGCCATAGGCACCCCTGTAAAAGATAAAAATTATTATTTTTTCTTATTAAATATAATTAAATAATTATTAATTCATATACCCGAAAAAAGTAAGGGTGTGCCGCTGGCACTAGTAAAAATTAAATACCGAAAAACGATTTTTATTACAGATATTAATAAGGAAAAATATTAATATTTTAATTTGAATGCGAAATGTACACTAGGGGTATGACATTTTTACAACCTCGTATCCCTGTACCATAACTTGATGAACTTTTACTAAAGATTAAATAAAATCTTACTTTCAAGGTGATTTGATAAAAAAAAGTCACGCAAAAAATGATTGGAAAATTTGAAATATCAGATTTTTTGAAGTCACTCTAAATAGATACAAACTTTAGACTCACATTTATAGACAGGGTCATTAAAGACCCAAGGAAGTTAGAATAATAAAAAAATTTCTTTTTTTAAATAGAATTAATTTATTTTATCAATAAATATTTATGAGAAAAAAATAAAATATATATAACTATGATTTTGGCTTACCACTTCTCAGGGGGTACCTAACCCCCTCTCCCCGGGATTTTCTAGAGCGTTCTGAAAGTTATAATTGACTCTAAATTAAGCAAATTAAGCTAATTAAAACTCAACTACCCGCTTTGTGCACCTCCCTTATATATTAGCTTATAGAAGAAGCTTATAAACGTCATTTTAGTCATTAATAGGCAAAAGTTCATTGGATCGTGATACAGGGAATCTTTTAAAAATAAAAAAAGTCAAAAAGTCATACCTCTAATGTACAACCCTTATTACTCCTTCCTTGATTTCCTCATTAGAAATAATAGATAATTTTTTATAACTAAATGTTAAGAACGAAAATATAAACTCTTATGAAAATGAAATATGCAAATTATAAATACCTTTTAATTGATGTGAGATGAGGGGTGTTTGAAGTGAGATGAGGGGTGTGTGGCGTTTTATTCTCACTAATAGAATTGAATTGCAATAGAAGAGAAGTAGGGAGATGAATTCAATCGACTGGCTTCTTGCTCGAGGTAAATCCAACTGAAAGACTTGCTTTGCTTGTAATAATGATGACTCGCATGGATTTTGCTTCCTAAGCTTCGTCTTCTGAAACAGAAATATTTATTTATTAATACTATTTTTTTATCTTCTTGTATCATCATATTTTAAATATTAAATAAAGTTAGTTTATTAAATAATTGTTTTATTTATTCCTTAATCCTTTTTCACAAATATCCTTTTTAAATTCAGTATATTAGAATATTTCTACTGAACTCCTAGACGACTGTGTGTATAGTGGCACGAAAAAAAGCATAATTATAGGATAAAGAGATATTTGAATTATTAAAAAATAAATTTTTGCTATTATAAATTACAGAAAAGCCTAAGATGTTTTGCATCGCTTCAGTCAAATATATATATATATATATATTACAATAAAATATTTAAAGAAGTTTTTTTGATAAAGTAATTGAGAGATTTTCTATTCAACAGCTCAGGCTTTTATTTCATTTCTTTTTATATCTCCAGCACAAGTTTTAAATTAAAGAATAAAATAATATTGGAAGCCAAATTTTGTTCTTCTCTCACTCTTAGATCATCTTGTTATATAGTCATGACATCTCTTAATTCCCTACTTCTTAGTATTACTAATCATAATTAGTAATACTAAGAAGAAGAATAATTATTATTGAAAAAATAAAGTGATTAGGAAATAAACTCACCAAATGAGAATGCATTATGATGTAAAGTACATCCATATTAACGACAAGATTCTCCTTAATTCTGAAAATAAAAAGAAAAAAATATTATTAAAAAAAAAAAATGGTGAATCTTTATTATTTGAATATTAATTTATTTAATTATTTCCCTTGGTTGCATCCCATCCATTGCTTTAAAATGAAAATCCCAATTTATCAAATAAAATAGTTAGATCACTCACCGAACGTAGTAAGAGATATTGAGTTGAGTTAATGTGCAATCGGATGCATTTGTGAAAACAAAAAGATAAATAATTAAAATTGTTATTTTCTCATGAGCGCCTCTAATTAAAGTGTCTTCCTTCAATTAATAGATTATAATATCGAATATTATTAATTAAATAATATTCGAGATCTATATAATAATATTCAATGAATACCTCGATTCAGACTTTACTAGTCATACATTAGATATACAGTATTTAACAATATTTTGTGAGTATGTTTATTTTTTGGGGGTCTCCGAAAATCGATCAGACCAAGAGGTGGTAGAGAAATGCTCTGCCACTGCAAACGAAGGGAACTGTGAGTATTTGTTGGAGTTGTTGTCTGGAGCAAAGGGAAGCACACCAATGCCCCAGATAGGCTGCAGATCCTGGATTTGAATCCCGGACGTCATGAGACGTATGGCCCACCAAGAAATACAAATACTCACAAAATATTCTTAAATATATCTACTGAATGAGTAGTCAAGTCCGAATCAAGGATTCATTATCTCCGAAATTATTTAATTAATTTTAGTTGTGATCCTGGGAAAATAACAATTTTTACTTTCTCTTGCCTATAATATATATATGCAAAGATAAGTTTTCTGGGGTTTTCTCGGATTTTATAATAAATATGTGGACATGTAGAGAGAACAAGAGAAGAGAGTGGATTCAGGAATTGATAAGCTCCTAAAGAAAGGTAAGAATATTCTATCTTAAAAAAAAAAATAAAATAAATTCCTGAGCTCGTAGACCAACCCTGATTCAAGGGAATTAACATTTATTATTATTAAATCTAGAAACCGTTCAAAAATGCACCTGTATTATTTTTTATAACCGTGAGAGGGTAGTTTTTTTTATTATAAATTGAATACTCACAAAATCAGACATCTTCACAAAGTCTCTTTTGTTGACAAATGCTGCTCCCTTTTTTCATGATATAATCTTGTTTTATCGGCTTGGTTTTTTGACAATTAACTTCAAATGATTCCTCTAGCAAATGATTCACTAATTATCGCGAAGTTTTCACTCTTCATTTTCATAATTTTCCGAACACTGAGTTGTACCTTATGAGCCTGAAAAGTAGAAAGAAATATATTTAAGAAAGTAAGTTTTTTAATCAATCTGAATTAAAAAAAAAAAATAGGGGGGTGGGGGGGGGGGGTCGTGAGATATTGACTTGGTTTCCAAGGGAGCCACGACTTAAAAAAGTAAAAAAGCACTGATCTAGATAACAGCAACTAATTATTAATATTAATGTAAAAATGAAGTGATAAAAAAAATATACTCACCAAATGACAACACGAAATGACGTAGAGTTCAACTAAATTAACGAATAAATGCATCTGGGAAGATATTCTAAAAAAGAAAAAGAAAAAAAATTAAGTAATTAGCAAACAAAGACAAAATATGTACATTTTTTTTTAATTTGTTAAAAGTCTTTTTCGGCATCTAAGGCCTTTTAGACCCCTTCCCTATTTATTTCAATAAATTTTTCTCGCTTGAAACGGGAAGCGAACCCGGGACCCCAGGTACGAGAAGCTACCCACACAGCACGGAATATTGCAATCTTGCTCAATGTTGACAATATTGCGGCAACATTGATGCAATATTGCAGCTGAAACAGCAATATTGCTAGTTTGGAATATTGCCGCTGTAATGTTGCCAAGATTCGCAATGTTTCTGCAACATTGCTGCAATATTTTGTGCTGTGTGGGTAATGTCTTTGAACCAAGATCAAGATATATTTAAATTAGTAATAAATAAATTTCATTTTAATAAACCTTACCTTATTAATCACTGTATTTTCTTTGAAGCACAACACCTCTTCTCTCCTTTTTTTGGAAAAGATATGAATTCCATTTCTTTTTAATCCATTTGATTTCTTAAAGTCATTTACATCATAAAGAATTAATAAATTATTTGAATACATGACCGATTGATGTTATCCATTTCCTTTAGAGTTTCAAGTAAAACAGCAGATGACAAGTTGTCCAAATTACAGCTAAAATAAAAAACAACATCATTTAATAAAAATTTTACTCTTAGATAAATTTCGTATAAAATGGTTTAAAAAATTTTAGTCTATTTTGTCATTTGATAAATTTTTGTGTTTTTCTAATTTTTATAAAAATATTCAAACGGCAAAAAAAAATTTCAAAGAGAATATTTTAATATACCTCTTCTTCTTCTGTCCTCGCCCGATTATTCCCGCGGTGCGGGCCCGGGGGACCTTATTCTTCCCCTCCACTCCCACCTATCCAATGCTGTTGTCTCCGACAGGCCAAGCTCGGTCATGTCTCTCTTGACTCGATGAAGCCAAGTCATCCTACTGTGAAGAAATTCTTTGTCGGTTGCCGAATATATCCCGAAAGTGGAGATTGAAATTTCTTCTCGATGCAGAAACCAGAAGAACTCATTTATAGGGATGAAACTAAAAAAAAAAAAAAAATAAATAATTATTACATAAGAGTTATATAAATTTTACACAAAAAAGGGATTCAAATTTCAATAAAAAAGAATAGAGCTAGAAAAAAACCGCAAGGGAATATAAATATTAAATATTTGCAAAAATGCATTGATATAAAAAAGACGAAGGAATTTTTATATTTTAAATAAAAAAAATCGAGTAGATGTATGCTATGCAAATTTTTCCTTTTCTATTGATGAAATTATACAAATATTGTAAGATCTTTTAAATATCCTGAATATTAGTTAATAAAACAAGAGTTTTTCCAATTTAAAATTGGAAGCTGTTAATCCGTTCTCTTTTTGCATTGATTTAGGAGCATCAATCTGCCTACTCTCCAAGTCGAAGTGTTAATATATGACTACGAGGCTTTTGTGATTGCCTTTGAGATTTGTGTAGTAAATCGTTGGATGGTGAACTGTTAAATTTGGTTTGTTTTAGTTTATCTCTGAGCCTAGGTTTGCTTGCTACTCGAGATATTTGCTCCCTGAATAGCAACTGCTAAAAAAGAAGCCTAAACGTCGAAATATTCAACGCTTTTTAACCCAAGAAACTTCGTCTTATATATATATATATATATATATATATATATACTGTATATGTATAAATAGTATAAATAAATACACCACCCAAAATATTAATAATCAAAATATTATTTAATTATATATTTACGTCATAGGCCTACTTATTAAATGAAAGAAGAACAGAGAAAATTTTAGTCAACATTCAGATAATGAAAATAAATAAAAAGAATTTTCTCTTTTGATTGTGTTTATTTAACAGAAAATTGGGTGTCAGGTGTTCAGAAATGTCCAGAATCATATCGTGATCAATTATTTTAAAAATCTATTAATTTTTTTAATAAGTTTCATGACCATAATATGATTTTATACATTTATGTTCATTTGACACTCAGTTTCTTGTTGCTTAAAATTGTAAATTTTCTCATTTCTTCTCACATTCAATGACATATAAAATTTAAATAAACTCACCAGTTAATTGCAAGGCAAAGAACGTTGCAGGGATGCATATTGACAAATTAAAAGTGAGATGAAATTCTAAAACACATAAGGTATACAACAATTTTCAGTATTAAAAATAATATATATTATAAGATTAATTAAAAGAAAGAAAGTAAAGAAATTAAGGAGAAAGAGATGATCTTACCTTGATTTTAATCCTGTCAATTCCAAATCCAAGTTTGGTTCTTTTGGGAAAAGAAAAAGCAAAAATTCCTCTAATTTTCTATAGGAAGCTCTTTATAAAGTACCGAAAGGGGCGATAAGCAATTCTAATGTGATTATTTCATTCTTTAATAGAAAAAAACTAATGGAAACTTCTTGTGTTTAAAAATTAAAAGAGAAGTGAAATAAAGAGTTGTCATCTTTTGATTACTTGAATATGAAAAAATAATCTTGATGTTTGTTAATTTCTTGTTCTTAAAATTCTCCCAAATTCAATCCTTTTTGGTGTTGTAGATTTGAAATATCTAAAAAGAAAAAATAATAATTTAGATGATAGGTTTTAGATAATTTTCAAATTAAACATTTTATAATTAATTTGTTAATTTTCCATCTCGATTTATTTTGCAATATATATACAGTATATATATATATATATGGAAAATAAAATTTCTATTATTATCATTTTTGCAAAAAAAAAGACTTCTATTTAGGTATTAAATATATTAGATGAGCATTTATATTCTTTCTATTGGCTTGAAATTTAAATAAAAAATGAAAAGTGAAGAAAATAATGGTAAATGGAAATGATTAGAATTAAAAAAGCAAGAGAAGGTAAAAATAATTAATAAAAATTAAAAAGATGAATGTCATGCAATCTAAAACCAGGGGGAATCTTAAATACAAAGTCCAAATTTAAAATAAATAATTAAAAAAAAAAAGATAAATTGTTATAATCGATTAATGTCAAGGGAATGCAATTATTTTACAAGATGATGAAAAATAATAAAAAACTATTAAAATTTATTATTTAATAAATCACTTAAACCATTTTTAATTTGTTAATATTATCAGAAATAGTTTTAAAATAGAGAAAATATGAATTAAAAGTGAATATTAAAGTGAACATAACCTAAAGAAAACAAATGACATTCAACTTTAATTTTTAGTGGAAACTTAATATGAATCTTAATTTACAATAGAAAATATTTAATTACAACAAAAACAGAAAGAAAAAAATGCAAAATAAATAATATAATACCTTTTAATATTAAGATAATCAGAAGTGTTGTTTGCAAATGACATGAGGCTGACATGAGAAAATACATCTATAGGTAAGAGAAAGTCAAGGAGATCAGAGGCGAGACAGATAAAAAAAGTTGGTTCAATTACTTGCTGAAATACATCTAAATACAAAAACACTTTCTAAATTAGAAATAAAATTTAAATATTAATATAAATAAAATATTAATTAATTTTACATTTAAATAAAATATTTTTTTAATTAAATGTAAGGAAATAAAATTTTCATTATATTTCCATAAGGGCTGGTTCAATTACTCAAAAGAAATAAGATACTGTATAATTTTAATTCTTAAAAAAATTAGAGGTCCAGTACCTAAAGATGGATTCAGGGATTTATTTTACTTTTTTATTTTTGTCTTGACTTAATGATTTAAGATAGGGTACCACTTATTATTATTTAATGACATTAGATCCTAAGATTAATTTCTCCAATTTTATTTAAAATTTTTTTTTTTATTATATTTACAATTTTTCTAGATATCCTTTCCCGAAAATTTTTCAAGTTAACAATAGACAATGGCCGAAAATTTGAAGAAAATATTTCTTTAATTAGAGTAGATGTATACAGTATCATTACTATATATATATATATATATATATAATATATATGTTGTATTGGGAAGAAGATGCAGCCAATAATTAGTCTAATAATAAGTAGTTATTGATTAAACATTATTTACATATATATATACAACTCTATCGTCATCTCAGTGGTGTGTATACCTTGAGATTGCCAAAATTCTCATAAGAACTGATGATGGCATTATGTAATTAAAGCCGAACCGTCTTCTGGATTGAGATTTTTATTTGATAGAGGCTCTCCTGTTTGGCTGATATCCTCTTTTCCTGCCTATTAATCTATATATAATTTTTAATAATTATCAAAATGAGCGGAAAGCCTCAAGTAGAATAATAAGTTATTTTAAATTTATTTAAATAGTTTTAATTCAAATAATGAACAATTACAAAGATAGTATCTTAGGATTTAGCGATTAAACGAAAATGAAAAATCACAATTAATTTTAAATTAATAATTTTATTTATGCACTTTATTTTTTAACAGCAGTTCCAAATAGTCGTTTCTATTTGTCTACATTTCTTACTTTCATAGTGAACTAGACACTATAAATGTTATCGTATAATAAACAATATATTACAATATCGCATGGTGAAATACTGTACACAGAATTTCTTGAAAAACATCTTTGAAAATTTTATTATATGTGAAACTGCTTGAGATAGAAGCTACTAAATGCTCAAATTTATTCTTTTTTTTCTTGAGCTGCAAGCTTCTTCTTCAGGGATTCTGGCATCTCAGGGGGTGGAGGTCTTGGCATACGGTAATAGACTTTCACGGCGTCATAGATAAACCATTGAGCACCAGTAAGAGTTCCGATCATAACAATCCTAGGAGTAAGTCCCTTCCACATACCTGGAAAAAAATTATAAGTTGTTTTTTCAAAACGAGGATTCTTGGCTTGATAAGAATTTTCTTGATATGTTTGAAGGAGTAGGATTATTCAAGGCAACTTGATGGCGGAGGCCAAGTTATATTATATTATATATATATATCACATAACTTTAAGGCAACTTGTTGGTGGAGGTCAAGTTATATTATATATGGGTCATTCCATGCATGCCAAATCGACAAATTTTTTTCCTGACCCTCACGGATTTCGCTGAAAATTTCCTATCTTTTTTCTAACCCTTAAAAGACATTTTTGAGTATTTTTTCAAATTTTTTTACCCAACTAAAAAAAGTTATGGATTTTTGAAAAAAATTGCTCTTTTTCAAATAACTATAACTTATTTTAAAATTGATATTTCGGAACCCCGCAAGGCTATAAAAATTTTGTTTTTTAATGTAGTTTTCAGAAAAAAATACAAAAATTATTTCAGAAGCCCGGATATATGAAATATTTCAATTTTTTTGAAAAAATCCTAATTTTAAATCGACCATTTTTTTTTTTTTTTTTTTTAACTCAAAAAAAACTTCAACTAATTCTACAATTATCCCCCCTAATTTCAAGATGTGCCGACGATTGCTTCTATTTTTTTTTTGGTTATCTAAAAAAATGTTTCTTGAAATTTGGTTTATTTTTTACGTAACTTTTTCAGCTTTCTCGTGAAACTTTAGAAGTTGAAAAATATATATACATCCACCATCATGTTGCCTTGAATAATCCAATTCCTTCAAACATATCAAGATTATAAATTGTTTTCCATGATTAAATTTTCACCCCAATACAATCATCAATTAACATACCAGCAAATCCTAATTTCTTAGCAGCTTCAATAGCAGTAGCTCCCTTATCCTGGTTGAGTTTGGATACAACAGTATCAGCAGGATGTGAAACAATGGCGCAGAACACACCAGCGATGTAACCAGCAGCGAAGGTTACAACCAATTGTTCACCTTTGGTGCATTCAGCTCGTGGCTTGGGAACAACATGTTTGTAGAGTAATTCAATTGTACGCTCGAAACAAGCGAATTTCATCATTGTGTATGGAATTTGTCTCATCCAGAGAGGAACAAGACCTTTGTAGAAACCATTGAGACCTTCTTGATTGTAGATAATTGGTAATCCAGCACGCAGTGTAGATGCAAAATTTGGTTGTGTTTGAATACGAACCTGATTAATCAAAAATTAGATGTGTTTTTTATTTAAACATAAATAAAACAAATTTTTTGAATTCCTGAATAATATAGAGAGCTATTGAACTTTAAAAATTAATTTTTTTAGCATACTAGACGAAAAGTCCGCCAAAGGCCGTCTTGCTAGCTCCCCATTTCAAATACTATATGTGTACTTAATTTCAAATAGATTCAAATTTATTGAAAATTATGGATTTCTATATAACATATACAAATTTTACATTTCATTTATATATATATATGGGGCATTCCACGCCAACTCGACCACTTCTGAACCCGACCATTTTTGATTTGGCTGAAACTTTGTCATCTTTTTGTACCCTATTGAAAACGTGTCTGAGAATTTTTTCAGATTTTACGACCCAGCCAAAAAAAAGTTATAGCATTTTCAAAAAACATCGATTTTTTTTTTAAATAACCGTAAAACTGTCAAAAATTAACTTATCGGGACGATTTTTTTTGAAATTTTTGTCTTTAAATGTACTTTTCAGAAAAAAATATGACAAAATTTTACAGATTCATCTTGAACGTTTTTTTGACATTTTCGTAAAAAAACAAAAATTTCGGGATGAATGACACTTTTTTTTTAATTTTTTTTTTATAAAAAACTTTGATTTTTCTACAAATGCTCTGAAAATTTCAGAGTGGGATTATTTCGCGTTCTATTTTTTTTATTTTTGAAAAAAAAAAATTTTTTTCTCCGCTTATTTATCATGATGGTGCTCTTAAATTCTTCCAGGATTGACTGAGATTCTAGAAAATTGAAGAAAAATAATAATAATAATAGTTAGGGGTGATGAAAGTCGAGAAAATTCCATTTATCCTGAAAAAATTAGAAATTAGTTGTGTATTCAACTACTGAAGTATATGAAGCGTCAGGTAAAAGCTTAGAAACCTGGGCGTAACTAGAGGGGTGCCGGGGGGCTTGGCCCTCCCAGAGAGCTCCTTGCCCCAAGAAAAATTAAAGGGGGGCCATGGGACCAGCCATCTTCCAGTGGGCCTGGAAAGCCCCATATTTTTTCAATTTTTCTTGGGGCAAGGGCTTTCTGGGAGGGCCAGGCCCCCTGGCACCCCCTAGTTACGCCCAGGTTTCTAAGCTTTTACCTGACGCTTCAAATACTTCAGTAGTTGAATACACAACTAATTTCTAATTTTTTCAGGATAAATGGAATTTTCTCGATTTTCATCACCCCTAACTATTATTATTATTATTTTTCTTCAATTTTCTAGAATCTCAGTCAATCCTGGAAGAATTTAAGAGCACCATCATGATAAATAAGCGGAGAAAAAAAATTTTTTTTTCAAAAATAAAAAAAAATAGAACGCGAAATAATCCCACTCTGAAATTTTCAGAGCATTTGTAGAAAAAATCAAAGTTTTTTATAAAAAAAAAAATTAAAAAAAAAGTGTCATTCATCCCGAAATTTTTGTTTTTTTACGAAAATGTCAAAAAAAACGTTCAAGATGAATCTGTAAAATTTTGTCATATTTTTTTCTGAAAAGTACATTTAAAGACAAAAATTTCAAAAAAAAATCGTCCCGATAAGTTAATTTTTGACAGTTTTACGGTTATTTAAAAAAAAAATCGATGTTTTTTGAAAATGCTATAACTTTTTTTTGGCTGGGTCGTAAAATCTGAAAAAATTCTCAGACACGTTTTCAATAGGGTACAAAAAGATGACAAAGTTTCAGCCAAATCAAAAATGGTCGGGTTCAGAAGTGGTCGAGTTGGCGTGGAATGCCCCATATATAGATTTATAAATTTTTTTTTATGAATTATAGTGACAAAATGAAAAACTTATTATGTGATTAGTTTTAATTCAAATATCAAAAGTGCACGTTTTTTTTTTTTACCTTAACGGCTTCCATTGGACTTAAGGCGATATCAGCAAAGAATTCCGCTGATGCAGACGCAGCCAAGTATAAAGATGTACGCCAAAGATAAGTATTCTCTTCACCGAGCATATCAGAATAAACAACTTTAAATACTTCATAAAGTCCGAATTTACATAATCCCTAAAAAAAAATAAATAATATAAATATCATTAGACCAACAACTTTTATGTTTGTGTGTTTACCATAGGCGTAGTCAGGGGGCCCCCCCGGGTTCAAACCCCCCATGGGACCCAAGCCATCACTAGATATTTAAGCTCTATAATACAAATTATATTTCATATAAGGGTAAAAGAACGTAAAATATAATAATTTGCTCTAGCTAAAAAAAAAGATCCCTAAAATAATCTTAAATTTTTCAAATGTTTGAAAAAATTTTCTTGAAACCCCCCCCCCCATCAAAAATTTCTGGCTACGCCTATGGTGTTAACCAATGGCGTATAGATCTGAGGTTTAAAAAATATCGAATTTAATAAGATTTGATTTGAAACCCAATATAATCTATATTATTATATATATATTTATTTATATTATATATCTAATAGAGGAGAGTTCGTCCATTTGTCTGTCACGCTCTGACCAACATCCCGATGGAATTTTGAAACGAAATTTTGCATTCTTATAGAAGACGTTATGGAAAGTCCAGGAAAAATACTCGGGTTCTCAGATTGGGTAAAGGTGATTGGGTACCAGTGATGGAAATACTTTTAAGACCACCCCATTTTTTTCAAAAAAATTATTTAAAAATATTTTTCAATAAAAGTAAACATTACCATTGAATTCAGCAAGCTAAAATAACTTAGTTTCAATAAAAAAAATATATCCAGTAATTAATTTGGATGAACTAAACAAAAAAAATTCAAAATATGGGTGGAAATGCTTTTAAGACCATTTGATTTAAACTACCTATGATATAACATTAAAAAAACAATTTAAGTAATCAATTGACTTTCTACTAGGTTGAATTAAGCAAAATTAACCTGTCGTTTATTGAATTAACTAATTTGATCTTATTGTTGGCGTAAATACGTCTAACAATTATACCCCACATGTTTTTCCATTAGATTTAGATCGGGATTGCACGCTGGCTACTGTAAAATTTGCACCAGTTAAAAGTGCTACGACTGGTGTATATATATATATATATATATATATATACGGGAGCGTTATCTTGTTGAAAAGTTATCTTTAAACGGTGACTACGACGTAAAAGTGTCAATAAATTATCCTTCCAGATATTTTTCTATTATTCTGAATTCATTTTGCATGAACGAAAAGTCAAAGAAATTTTCCCCATTTGACTAAAAGAGTCCAACAAATACGCGAACCACCACCAAAATTTCTACGTTTGAAGCAGCTTTACGAAGATCCCACCAAATAATAGACTTTTACATCTAATGAAAATTATAGGCCTATCAGCTATTATTGGCAAGATCGGCGTAAAGATCCTTGCTTCTTGTTACTAATTGTTTAAATCAAATGGTCTTAAAAGCATTTCCACCCTTTTTTTGAATTTCTTTTGTTTAGTTCATCCAAATTAATTACTGGATATTTTTTTTTTATTGAAACTAAGTTATTTTAGCTTGCTGAATTCAATGGTAATGTATACTTTTATTGAAAAATATTTTTAAATAATTTTTTTGAAAAAAAAATGGGGTGGTCATAAAAGTATTTCCATCACTGTATATAGATTTTTTTCAGGAATAAGGGAGTGATATTTTTCAATAAGCCAGATATGTATTATTATTGCCTGAATCGAGTGAAGGGCGGATATAAGGGGGCGGGTGGAGGGGGGGGGGGGGGGGGTAAATGGGGAAATTTCCCCCCTCGCGGAGATTTGAAAAAAAAAAAAAAAAAAAAAAAAAAAAAAATTTCTGTATATACTGTGCGATCAGTCACACCAGATTACCCCCTCCCCCTCCGAGAGTGGAAAATTGCGGACTCTGATTAAGGAAAGGCGAGGCTCCCGTTATAAATTTACTAGTCTATCCGAGGGTGTATTGTATATAAAATCTCATACAATACGTACATATGTTTCGAAATTTTCAAAAAAATATGTTGACAAAAACAATACAACACTAAAAAGATCGTGGTGTGCGTTTTTATATTTTATAATTAATAAGCTTATTAGAATTATATTTGAAATTATATTAAATAAATAAAAGTCTCTGTTTATCTTGAATCAGTCTATTCAGTAGATTTTAACAGAAATGCTGATTGATTCTTTAATAATATAATTTATTATGTTTATCGAAAATATCAAAAGCCAGTTTGTGTTATGATTTTTGTCATTTAAAAATATATATAAAAGCTTGATTGAGACTGAATTTTTTATTTGTTCAAATGTCTTGATGAGTGCTCGCGTTTTTTTTCGTTCTCCAGTTCAGTTTGAAAAAAGAAAATAGATTACGTTTCTTTTAATTTTTTTATTCAGTTTCGATAATTTTTCGCAATGATTTCAAAAATAAATTTTTTCGTTATACTGGATGAGTTTTTCCCTCGATTTCAAGAATTATTCCCAGGAAAAAAAGGTAGGATTGTTATTAATCTTTAATTAACCAGAAAGTTGTTGGAATTTTCACTTATTTTTATTAGCAGTAAATCAATCAAAAAATAAAATTCTTGATTAATCATATTTTTTACGCAAAAGTGAATCAATATTGTTGAAAAAATGGAAATACAAATCCAATAACTTTCAGGCCGTTTAATATTAAATTCTTTATTCATCAATACATCTAAGAACACGACAAACTCTACGGGGGTGGCACTTATAATTTTTCTATTTTAAAATATAAAAGTATAAAAAAGATTAATAGTCTATGATTTAAAATTATTTTGGAATCTCACCTGTAAGGAATATCCGATAAATGTAGGAGCCCAACCTTTGGCTAATCCTTTCACTCCATCTTCCTTCATTGTAACCTGAAAATAATTCCAAATTTATAATTAAAAAATAAAATTAGATAGAAAAAATTAAAAATGCAAGTTAATAAGAAAAATATTAATAGTCATAAAAATACAATATACTCAGTTAATTAGAAAAATCAAAATTCTAAAATAAATCGTGCTTTGGAAACTTATATAAGTTAAATAAGAATTTTGTATGAAATTTGTGAGATAAGTAAAAATATTACTTTTTGAATCTTAATCTTAACTGAATTATAATATCTAGGTATTAATTCAAAGCGAAATTTAATCCTTTATAATTCTTCTAATGTTAATAGTTTTGTTAAAACTCATAATTTGGAAGTTAATTACAAAAAACTAAAAAAGTTCGATTTGGATTTTTGAAATCCTATAATTTGCGATTTCATTCCGATTCGGTTTATCAAACAGAAATAAATCTACAGAGTTTTACAATAAATAGAAGAAAAGAAAATTTTATTATATTAAAAGTATGATATTAATTTGAAACTCTCATGCAACCAGGCCTAAATTAGAAGAAAATAAAATTATTATTTGTAGAAGCGGCTAGGCTCAACACATTTATTTCTCGAAAATAATTAAAAAATTTCAATAAATATCTAGTCCAGCGATTTCCAAACTTTTTGACCACGGCCCATTATTGAGGTTTAAAAATTTTTCGAGACCAACCTTATGAAAAAAAAAATTTTTATTTACAAAACAAATTTTTTAATAAAAAATCAAGTTATTTGTTTGTTTCAATCTATATGAAAGAGTACAAATTCACACTGCCATTATTCCTAGTGTCTAACTGTTGTAAAAAAATTTTTTTCACCACCTGGCAAAATTTTTCTAAGACCCGGTGCCGGGTCGTGACTTACACTTTGGGAAACACTGGTCTAGTCATTGAAAATTATTTGAACAATTTGTTCCTTTGCTTAGAAGTTTCACTGTAATATGAATACTATTTAACTAAAGAGAAATTATTTAAATCGTATTAATTTTTTTCGGTATTTTCAAAAAAAAAAAAATCAAAATTAAAAAAACACTCTAAACATTTCCCTTGATTATATTTTCATAAGTATTAGTAAATATGTAAAATTTCATGCATCAAAATGTTTACTAAATAAAGAGAAAGTAAAATAAAAATAAAATGAAAGATAATCGTGCTTTGATAAAACAAAAATAAAAGGAAAAAAAAAAAGAAAATCAATTTTAAATAAAACGTAAACCTTTGAACATTTATAAAAAGAAGAAGAAACAAAAGAATCTGAAAGAAGAAAACAATTATAATTGAGAATAAGATGAGAAAAGAGAAAGCGAGGTGATTTGTAATTCAATTTTTGAAATTGCTTACTCTAAATCCATTGAAGACTGATTTGTATTTTTCGGGGTTGACTTGAATACGACATTTCACCAAATCAAGGGGGACCACCATTGTGTGAGTGAGGCCACAGGACAGGATACCTCCAAGTCCGCATAACATAAAATATTTGTTTGATCCAAATGCGCAGCTGTCTGTAAACAAACGAAATTTTATTTTTATTAGAAATTAGATTATTTTGATTTTCTCTTAAAATATTATCGGTGGCGAGAAAGCAGTTAAGATTATAATCATGAGTTGGAGACAACTCGAGTTCAAATCCACCTCATAGCAAAAAATTATCCAACTCTATTTGAGTAAGGAAATGGGCACCACCTCAGTATTATTCCCATTAAAGTTTCTGACATTTATGACTGAAGAGACGAGAGACAGAGATAATATATTCGTATATATAGAGAGAGAGGGCATTATAAATTCAATTTAATAGAAATACACGTTTTGAGTTCAAAAAAAGTACGTGAACAAAATATCCCCGAGTTGAAATTTATACACCCCTGACATGGACGCAAAGTTTTGAATAAAATCGCCCAAACAGAACAATATTTTAGTTAGGTACTCTCCTGGACAGTTTTTGAACAAAATCGGCCAAAAAGTACTAGTACTTTCCTGAAGTACTTTTTCAGTTTTTTCCCGATTTTATTAAAATTATCTCTAACGATTTTGATTGAAATTCATAAATCAATTATTTTTTAGATCCTCTTTAAAATGTATATTCTCATTTTGCCCTTAAAATTGTTTGAAGCACACTTTACTGATGCAGTATTTCATTTTTTCCAAATTCATTTTTCAGCTCTTTCCATTGAGCCAATGTTAAATCCCTATGGAGATTTGCATGTAAATTTTGATTCAAAAGGGGGTCCCCTTTAGAACTTTTTACACATTAAAAAAAATTTTTTCCAATTCTTATGAAATTTTGTATTTATTTAGGATTCTCTATTGTGTATAAAATATCCAAATATGAGATTAAAATTTTGAAAAATAACCATAGTTTATTTTAAGCAGTCAACATTTAAAATACACAGAGCCTATGGAAATTTTGAATCAATTGACTTTTTTTACTTCTGAAACGCAAGTGGTCAAGTTTGGAACTAAGTAAACTTTCGATTACCGAAGGTAAGAGAAAGTTGTAAGGTGTCCGTTAAGTCACACCATATTTATTTTTTTTCCTCAAAATTCGCTCAAACGATTTTGAATAAAATTCAATGATTTTTTATTGTTCTTGAAAATGTATTTTCCTATGATTGATTATAAATTTTACCTCTTGGCTGTATTATCGGAAACTAATTGTGGACACGAAACTGTCATTGATTTTCATAGGTAAAAGAAAGTTGTGTGCTGTGCTGTCAGCTAAACTAGATTTTTAATTGGTGATTGATCTATCCTCTTTGATATATTTTAAATTTTCAGAGTATTTTAAATTAATAAAATTTTTTTTTAATAGAAGTCATCCTATTAATTTTTTACTGAACTTGATGGAGCAAAGCCGAAGGCGGGTGGCGCGGTTAGTTACAATGTTTAACAGTTTTAAAATTTAATTGCATTAAATAATAGATAATTATTTAATTATAAATAAAAAAAAAATATTCTTAAATTTCAAACCGAACTAATCGAAACCGGATTATGTAAGCACATTGGGGGGGGGGGGGGGGGGGGTGTTTAGCATTTGCTTATATAATTAAATGTATTGTTTTGAAGGCCTAATTAAATAATAACATTTAGCATAGGCAATCTAACAAAACTTGATTTTCTAAAATCTATTTCCTTATATTTCCTCTTTTTCCTCTTCTTCCATTGTAGGCCAACGACCTGTTCTTCTTCGTTGGCCGAAGAGGAAGAGGACGGCCCTTCTTTTCGGGGGTCAGCCTCTTGGACTCTGTGCTGATGGCCTTCCATCCCGGGCTATTCTAAGAAGCCCATCTGCGTTGGGTCTTCCACGTAGTTGCTCCATTCCCTCCGGCGAACCTTGACCCATTTGGCGATGTCTTGAATATCGCATTCGTTCCTCACATCCTGATTTCTTACTCTGTTACGCCTATTATGTTTCTCAGTGTATTCATCTCCGCCATCCTTTTGAGTTTGTTTTTTCTGTGTCCGCACGATATATATAGACTTTAAATTGTTTGGAATCTAAATACTTGAATATGAAATTAATATTCAATGAATATATATTTATTTAAATATATATTTATATATAACTTACTTAATTAATAATTATTGAATATCACTATCATATTCATAGATTTCAAAAATTAGTTAATTTTTCTTTATTTAGAGAGAATCTTGAATGACCTAAGTCAATCTATTTTTCAGAAAACTTAAATTAAAAAATTATTTGACAATAATGAATTTCAAAGAATTTAAAATCTATCTATTTATATAATTCGCTAATGTCTGTTTGTCACGCTCTATTTGGGAATTTCGAAAACAAATTTTAAATGCTTAAAGAGGGCCTTCTGGGGATTACAGGAAAATTATTTTCGTCCCGAAATTCCAAAAACTTTTTGAGTTATTAATTGTTGAAGTTACGAGGAAATAAATGATGATATTAGAATCAAAATCTTATATTCTCTCTTACTAATATTTTTAATCTTCTTCTATCCTCGCCTCATTTCTGCTGTGTGGAGTCGGCGGACCTCACTTTTTCTTTCCAGTCCCCCTATCAGGGGTTCAGGGACCTTAAGTTAAAAACCTCATTCATCTCTAGAACTCTCAGAGTGAGTTCGCTCGACTTACAGATGTCGAAGCATCAAACCACCACTAAGGTCAGGTTATGGAACGGTGTCCCGGAGAGCATAAGGCGATCACGAACTTTGGCCATTTTTAAGCGCAAATTTTTTCATCATTTGTTGAGTGAGCAGAGGGGCGCGATTGGCGTGCGGTGACGAAGCGGAGGTGGGAGGGAGATATTATTATTATCATGACTATTTCAATGTACATGTAAATTTCAGATGCACCAGGAGGCCATAGCCTCAGAGCATAGATAAACTATCTCTCTCTCATGTGTTTTTGCGACCGGGAAGGATAGAACAGGCCCGTTGCATGGGCTGAGCTTAAAAATATAGAAGAAAGAGACAGACATACAAAGAACAAAAGTTCTGTCTGTCCCAGCTCGGGCAGCTCGTGGGCGCCATCCACGTACCCACAAGATGTGGGCCCCTGAGCGATAGTAATATTTTTATTCTATTAAATAAATATTGCTTCTTTTTTTCTCAGTCATTTTTTGTTCTTAAGTTAGATTGGTGAACTAATTTTAACAATCCTGCAAGTCAACTTTTACCATAGCTTATATATATTTGTTTATAGAAATCAGCATCACTTATAAATAGATGTGGGTACAAATCAAGAGAATCTCTGGGTCAAGGGGGTGCTTGAGCTGCAGGCAGCCAGTCGAATTTATTTCATGTCTATTTGTCTATTGGTTTTAGCTGCTCAGTCATGGCTACTCAACAGTATAAAAAATAAATAAAATATTCATTCCTCTCAAAATAACAATAATTAAAGAAAACGCTGATTAATAAATTTTTATCTCCTTATATAACTAAGCTTGAATCAAAGATAACAGTTTAAAAATCATCCCTATTTATTTTTTTTATTACAAAATTACGACTTTGAAATATAAAATTTTTACACTATTTGTTTTTAGTTTTGAAGTTTTTTTTTTTTTTTAATTACTAAATTATATCATCATTGTATTATTATGTAATAGAATAAATAACATTAAACTGTTCAGACTTTGAATAATGATTTATTTATTATATAAAATCAAATCATTTTAATTTAAGGAGCAGAAAATTTTTTCGATTTTGGAGATTTCTATCTCCATTATAAATTTCTTTTTGATTTCATGACAGGGGAGGGAGGAGGGGGGACCACTTGTCCCCTCCACCCAGGCTCGACCTTGTTCAGAATAATTTTTTATTATTTAAAATTGATTAATTGTAAATTAAATTGTATTTCTTTTGTTTTTTTTTCCATCAGACAATAATTATTTATCTTAAAATCCAATTTAAAAAAAAATTAAAAATTTTTTCAATCTCTCTCACATAAAATGGATTTTAAATTTGAATGTTTTTATCAAATAACATCTTAGTATTCAATGTCATAATATAATATTTTCCGATGACTATAAAAATAATAAAAAAAATAACGAATCGCTCTGAATAGAAGAATTTTCAAAATAGTAAAAGAAATTTTTTCTTCTTTTATATTAAAATATTTTGTTGACGAAAATTTTTATTTTCAACAAAAGTTATATAACATATTGATTTCAAAATTTATTCTTATATTAAAAAAATCTTTTTTTTTTTTTTTTAATGGTTCTCAAAAATTTTGGGTTTAGCATCCTAAATTAACTCAATCCGAATGGAAAGGATTCGGGCAAATAAAATTTTGTGATTGTCTTTTAAGGTTCAAGGGTTCGGCGGAAAAAGGGTTTTAAAAAATCTTATATATTAACATTATATTGTATTTTAATATATAATGTTAAATGTGGTTGAAAATTGAGTCGTGCCTAATTTTGATTGACTTTATTAAGTGTGTCAGATTTCAAAATTCTCACAACAAAAATAATTAAAAGAGATTCGTGATCCCAAGTATGGAAGTGGGGAAGTATTTCTCCCACTATTTATCAAAAAAATATATATTTATATAAAATATTATTGATTTTTTTAATTAAATTTAAAATAAGTGGATTTTTTAAAGTAATTTTTTTTTTAATGGAGTCGATCATGTGAGTCAGATTTAAAAAAATTCTCACAATCCATTTGGGATCAGCTTATTTGAAAAATAAATGCTAAAAAGAATAGGAAAGGGGGATATTTTGTGAGACATACCGCCCTCCTGAATGACTGCTGAGGCAGCAGCAATATTTCTTCCATTGACCAGGCCATTCCCGGAACAATTTGATGAGCCGACTGAATGATGAAACGGATTGCTAAAATTATTGCTTTTCGTACTCTCCAAGAGTGATTGCAACATTTTTCAAGTCGTTTTATTATCTGGAATATATTAATATATAAAAATAAGTATGAATTGGAAGTAACATTTGGATATTAAAAAAAGTATACCTGATTAGGTTAATAAAACGTGCAATGGCGAGTTGAAAAAGAAGGAGCACCAGCAGAAAGAAGGAGAGAGTGGAGATATAAGAGACGAGTCATTGAATAAGGAAAATCGTTATAAGAGAGCGCCTCTCCTGGTGGATTTCTTTTGAACTAAACCAAGAGGTTTGAAATACAAAATTTAGTATCTAAAGAAATATATTATTTACATCAGAAGAGTAGCTAGAGGATTAAACACCAAGGGCGGATACAGAGGGGGGGGGGGGGGGGTAATTACTCCCTTTACCCCCTCCCCCCGAGATTTGAAAAAAATACTTTTTTTTTGAAAAAAATTTATTTTTAATGTAAAATTTTAAAAATTAATACTTAAAAATTTTATTTGTATTTATATTGTGGCAAACAACTACAGAATGCGCCTTTAAATTATCGAAATTAAAAAAAAATTGTGTGCTGTGCGATGATTCACACCAGACTACCCCCCCCCCCCGAGAAACACCTCTGGATCCGCCCTTGTTAAACACCCCTCCACACCCCCTTTCCGAAAATTCCAATAAACAATATAGTGGTGCCATTTTAACTTTTTCTTGGGGGGAGGCATTTTTTTTTCTTAAAATATAATCCCGTATCTCAAATTTGGGCAAAAGATTTTTAATTCAATTAATTTTTTAAACTTGTACAGTTTACATACCCTTAAATATATTTTGAAATATTTTATTTAAAATAACATAAAATTTAAAAAAGATCAAAGACCTTGGGGGGGGGGGGGGCAAATGCCCCTGCATCTGAGTGAGAAATTATAAAAATATTATCTTTTTTATTCTTTTCAATCAAAGTGATTACCCGGATCGTCAATCCCCCCCACCGTTCCAACACTAGAGGCTAGAGGCTTGCTTTAAACTTTATAATTTTTTTAATAAAATAAAATTGTATACAACTTTACTCAATTTTAGAAAAGAGAACCTCTGAGAGGGGTGGGGGGGGGGGGGGTATTTGTAATTTTTTGGCTAAATTTAAAATGGTAACCGTTGACTCTAGTCAAAACATTATAATTTATTCAAAAACATTAGGTGATATGCAGGGTCGCAGAGAGACTTGACGGGCCCCGAGGCTACATAATAATACGGGACCCACCCTAAAAGTTTTTTTTTAGTTTGTAAAAAGATTATTGTGGCCTTCATGCCTTCATTAAAAATTTGTTAAAATTCCCTAGATAGTAATAATAATTGCGCTCCCTGGAGACGACTTCCAGGACTTTCGCGGAGGGCGGACTTGATAATAAGATTTGTGCTTAAAGGGCCCGGGCCCGATAAGGAAAAAAAAATTTCAAGAGAATGATTTTTTTTAATTAAAATTTTTACCATGAATTTTATTTTTTATTAGAATTTTAAGGTTGGAGCGCAAAGGGCCCGGGGATATACCACCCCCTGACCCCCTGTCTTAGGCCCTGGTCATATATTTATTGATATAAATAATTGGCAGGCATTTCGTCACTCAGTGTGATCTCTTCAGAAGTAATACAAATAATAAGTAGTATAATCACAATTGTTAGATTTTCAGAAAATCCAAAAAAAAAAAAAGAAATTGAAAAGTATTGTCCCCCCTGATTCAAATTCCTTCCGGCGCCTCTGTGCTCTTGTATATATACACAGTATATTACATATATATTTAAAAGTAAAAATTTTGAAGAGGGAATTTTTTCTGGGGACGTCACTCGGTTCACTGCCCCGAAGAACACTAAGCTTGCTTTTATTTTTAACACCACTGAATAATTTGTTATGAATAAAATTGAAACGCATAGTAAATATTTTTAAATTGATATCGTCATCGAAAATTTGACAAATATCAACATTTTGAAAGACAAGCATTTTCATAAACAATCGAAGATAAAAAAATCGAAACAGTTCATATTTTTCTTTTTAAAATAATCTAAAGATATTGTATTTAATTTTTAGATTTCAAATTAAATTTAACACATAAATTAGGTTGTAAAGAAATTAATTTTTGATATTTTAATGAATTTTTGTGTTAGTGTTGGAAAGTGCCTTTTTCCTCAACTATATTATCTATATGAAAGTTTTGCTTTTATTTTAGAATATTATTTTCAAATGATAGAATGGAATATAAATAAAAAATCATATGATTTTTATAGGGCCTATATGGGTTTAAAACCACGAAAACTGTTAGAAACATCAACCACGTATTCATCCAAGGAAAGTAAGTAGAGCTCAGCGTGAAATCTCCGACTTTTTAACAAAAACTCAATCTATTTAATAATCAATTTATATAAAATAAAGAAAAATATAAATATGTTAATATTAAAATTGTGGCCGATTGCTTCACATCTAATTAACTAGCTACTCCATGGATAGTTGATTATGACTTTCGAGTCTTTTCACATGTAGTTAAGCTAATCATATGATTAGGGATTATTATAAAATGTTAACGGCTTGACATATTTTTCTTTAATTTATTTTTTATTAATAAATATTAAAATGATTTGTGTTAAATTTAGTAATGTAAAATTAATCAATCACAATATCTTTAAGATTTATTAAATTAAGTGGTAATTGTAACATGTGATATACATGATTATATGATGATTCATAAATGCGTTCAAACTTAAAAAAAAAATGTACAGGTGACGAATAATTTCTGAAATCCCCACTTTTTTAATCATCAATATGATAATACGTTTGATAACTATTAGAAAAAAAATAAATAAATTATGATAATGATAATCAATAGAAAAAAATTTCAATTTATTTGATAAATCTTGTTTTTTTTTTCTAACCCGTTATAATAAAAATTAACGAGAAATTTTCATAACCATAATAACAATTAGGATTTTTCAAAATAATAATGTAAAAATAAAAATTAGGTAATTGATATTAAAATTTAAAATAAGTAAAATTTATTTAATTATCGTAATAAAAAAAAAAAAATTAAATTAAACAATACTGTTGGAGCTTTAAAATAATTTAAATGCATTTTGTACATTGATTTAATAATATATAACAATGTCAAGCTGCACATTAAAACATGTACATTTTTATATTAAAAAAATGTAGATATTGATCTTGTTTTGTTAATATTTTGATAATTTGTTTATAAAAAACAACAATTAAAAGAATCAAAATATTTTGTTTAGGAACAATATCTACATGACTCACTAGGATACTAGATAAACCTATTTAGATATTTTTTTTTTTTTTTTTTGAGAATTTTCAAAAAGGAAATAGAATTCACCTCTTTTTAGAGTTTATCACTCATAAAATAATTTAAATAAATAATTTTTTTTTTTTTATAATTTTAAAATATCTCTCAGCATTAACAATTAAATTCTGTATCTGGATTATACTGGTTTGACAACTTGGCATTTTATAATTTTAAATATAGGGTTGCTAATCTATTTAAGTATTTAAAATTTTATTAGCTTGGCAAGATGGCAAAATTTTTGAGCGATCAAAAATGAAAATAAATGAATTAAAGCTAGAATTAGAGCGATAGCAAGAAGAAAAAAATTATTTTTTTCAAACAATTCGTTTCTTCTTTGCTAATTAAAATTAATAAATACTAATGATATATTATATGTCTATGATTTTTTTATCTATAAAATATTACTGAGCAATATTTTTCCTTTTTTTTAGGACCATTATTTCGATATGCTTTTAAAGAGTAGAATATTAGCAAAATTAGCAAGCAAATTTTATTCTAGCAGTAATTATCAACTGAAATTCTGCTCAATAGAAATTGAAATTTAAAAAAATAAAATAAGTTGAATTATAATAGCTTTGGTTTTTTTTTTTGTGGCTGAATCTCAGTTGAAAAACACTGCTTTTTTTATTTTTTAATAAAGCTTTATAGTGTAAACAGTATTATTAAAATTTCTATCTTATTTTATATCATCAAGCGATTTAAATTTATGTGCTAAATGTAAAGCCAATATAATCCAAGTTTATGAATTATCCAGAATTATATTTTATAAATTCATATTTTTTTAAAAATGAATTGATATTTACGCATTTTAAAAAACATTTTGAAATTATCTCTTGACAGTCTTCGCCTTTTATTTTATACTTATATTGGAATACGACTAGTTTGCTAAACTTTACATTGCAAGTTAATATTTTCTATAATAAAAAAAGAAAGTAAATTAAGTAAATGATATTTTAAAATAAAAATATAACAAATATTTAAAGGCCTTTTTAGGACCTTTGGTTTTTAACAATATTAGAAAAATTTTGATTCAAAATAAAACTTCACTTTTTTTAAAATTAGTTCAAGTACAAAAATAAATAAGGTAAAAAACTAATTTAATTCTCACTCCATATGTTCATTGACTTTTTAGAATATTATACTTATTAAGTAACTTGAATTAATAAGTTATTTTGATAATAGAATCCTTTTTTATCTTTATTTATCATTATAATAAATTTTATTTGAAATGATAAAAATTAAAAAAGGTACCATCTAACATTTGAAACAATTAGCGATGATGATCTAAGTTGATTATAAATGAATATCACATTGGTACTGGTATTCTCCAATTTGGTCTTCCAACAAAATACTAGGAATGGTCCAAAATTATTGAGATTTAAAAAAAACCGTCGATTTTGCAAAAAAAAGGATGAATTTCGCATTACACTATTCTACCAGAAAATTTAGAGATTTCTAAAATAAAATTAATTTTCAAGAAGCTACACAAAATGCTCTTATACTTTGTATTATTCTATATTCTAAATATCTACTCTTTTATTTTCTTATTATAACGATAGTTATTTAAGTTTTCGAATTTTGGAAGCGTTTATGTTATATGTGAAAAAGGAACAAAAAAAATTGCTGTATGTTTTTATTAATTAATCAAACCACTGTTAGCGATTCGTTAAAATAAAAAAATTATTTCATTTTTGTGTCGCGCTATAGAAATTCTCTCTAATAAATATATAAAATAAATTTTGAGGCGAAACTACAGGAAGCTCATCGGATAAATTGCATTATTTTAAAAGATCTAGTCCAGAGAAGGCGAACTTTCATTATTCGTGCTACAAAAAATAAATTAATTTTAATTTGATTTTTATAATTTATAAAATAAATTTTGTTATGATTAATAAAATAAAAATCATATTTTTTTTCCAAAGTTTCATAGATTCGCGATCCCTGATCTAGTCTTTGATATTTATCGAAGTTCTCAATAATTTTGGAGTCGCCTAATAGTGGAATAAAAAAAATCGCTGTTTAATTGAATTTGAGCCCGCGACCTTTACAATAAAAAATTAAGTCCAGCTTTTTAAGGCAGGCTTAGAATTAGGCTGAATAATATTTTTAATCATTGGTCACAATAACAATTTATCACTTTTGCCGGTCACGTTAATTTTAATTAACATGATGATATGGTAATTAATGGTTTTTGCCAAACTTGAGACATCTGGACGGAAGCCACAGGCATGTAACCGAGTTTGGCTGCTGAGCTAGAGCATTAAAATACGTGTGCGTCAAGAAGACAACATTTATTTGTTTTTTTTTAGCAAGGATGGATTCGCAAATTTGGTTTGAGCTCTTTAGCTAGCCCACCCCATCGCAATTTGTAGGTACGAGCTCGCCATTTAATAGCGGGATCTCTTAATGCTAAGAAGAAGAGATAAGGGCTGCTGCACTCGCGAAAGATCCAGCCCACAACGAAGTCGAATTTGTTGAATGGCAACGATCCATTCTGCTGGAACAATAAAAACAGTGTTAAAAAATTTATATTATACTGACTATACAGTCGGCATCACAAATGCCTGGTGTGCTCGAGAGTAGAGACTTGAGATTAGGCAACCAAAATGTTTATCAGTCGGAATTGTTGCCTTCAGATGCATTAAAAAAAGATTATTTATTTATTTTAAAAATATTGGTTTGGTTGTCTAAGCTTAAGGCTCCAATCTCAAATACATCAGGAACTTGTGGCTCCAACTGTAACTTAAAATTACAGTAATACCTCGCTTAGGCTGGTTTGACATTTTTCAATTAAAATTTTTTTTTACATGAAAAAGATTTTTCTTAAAAATTTTAAGCTAAAAAAAAGTTCAATTTAATCTGTAAGCTCTAGTTGAAACATTATATATAAATGAAAATTAAAAACACTAGGTAATAAGTTTCAAATATTTATTAAAAATTAATATTTTTACTGTTTTTTTATTTGATTGTCATATATTATTACAAAAAGCTTTTCTTTTATTTTTTAATTTGCTCAAGTCTTTTTCGGCCTCTAATGCCATTTAGACGCCATCCCTACTTATTTCAAATGATTAATAGCCAATTCAAATGAAATAAATTTTTCTCGCTTAGGGCGGGAAGCGAACGCGGGACTTTAAGCACAAGAAGGGTCACGTGCTAAAAAAAAGTTTTAAAAAACTTTGGATCCAATTATTTTAAGTAAGTAGCTGATTTCCAAATAGTTCAATAAATTTTCAAGGTTTTTTATACCGCACTATACGAGAATTTTATTTTACGTATAATAAAATTCATTGCATGTCCTTAATTTGAATTATTCTTTTGATGAGGGCCGAACATAAACTTTTACAAAGTAAAAGAATAAATTTGTTTATTTAAAAATTAATTCTGGTTTGTTTATTTTATTAGGAGACGAAATACAAAAAAGTTAATGAATCGTTTCTTTAATCAAAGATATTCTTTCTAAACAAAGCCTTAATTAATATTCCAAATAAAATAAACTATTAAATTGTTGAATTGTTTAGATTGATAAAGATTCGATTTTTTTTTTTTATTTATCTTATTAATTAATTTTTATTTTTACTTTCTTTTACTTTATATAATATATTATATATATAGAAAGTGGATTCATGTCAAAAATTCTATGTCGAAATTTTAATGAAAATACACGTTTTGAGGTCTCCGGAGTCCAAAAAAATCAGTCCCGCATAATGGAATGTTCTGTCTGTCTGGGAACAAAATATCTCAAGAACGAAAAGAACTAGGAGGTTGAAATTTCCTATTTAATTTAGGTACTCCCCTGGCACGTGACGTGAAGCTTTTAAATAAAATCGGCTAAAGATTACTAGTACTTTACTGAGGTACTTTTTCAGTTTTTTCCCGACTTTCTCAAAATTGAGTCTAACGATTTTGATTAAAATTCATAAATCAATTATTTTTTAGATGCTCTTTACATTCATTCTAAAATTCAAACTAATTTATTTGATTTAATAAATCTCAATCAACGTGACAACCCGAGAAAACTTACTTGCACTGTTATATATATATACCGGTATATATATACATTCATTTATTTTCGTTCGTTTTCTAAATTGATCTTCATACCCTCAATGGGTGTATTTAAATCAATTATTTGTTTAATTTGATTTTCTAATCAATATATTTTTCAATATTATTATATTCTACGAAAGTAAGTGATAACAAAAACACGAGATAAATAGCAGCTGTCTGTTTCACTTTCGCTTGGCTCCCCTGAGTTTACTCGTATGATCATGGCGTGACGGATTCGTTCAATCGACTTTGTACGCAAAGTTTTAGAATAAAAAAATTAAATAATGAGCTCACCTGAATCATCGAAAGGAGAACCCAATCGAGAAGAAACCAACAAAGTATATGAACCATATAGAAACCTAAAGGGTCCCAATGAAATAAATAAGAAACAGCCCATGCGGTAAACGCCCCTAATAACATGCATTCGCTAAGGGGCTCGAATATAATTGTATATGGTAACATTGCAACTCGGAGTTTGGCCCAGCGAGTGAGTCGAGCCTAAAGAAAAAAAAAATTAGAGTTATATACTACTGTTAAGCGGGGTTCAATATTTTCTTGATATAAAATCGCACCTGAAATGTGGCAATGTCACACACACCACTATTTTGCCATGCAGGTTGACTACAAATCCGCACATTCCATCCTTTATCTGATAATGTCTTTGCTAAGAAAAAATCTTCTGCAAGATAACAGCCGAATGCTTTAAGACCACCAACTTCCTCAAGGGGTGCTTTTCTTATTAATGTTGACATGCCAGTATGGCAATTGATACCAAGAAAATCAGCGCATAAATAAATCCGAGCTTGCACTGTTCCAAAAAAAATCTGAAAATTGATATTAACAATGTCAGGATTCTACATTCGTGGTCAAGTAGAAAAAAGAACCAAAACCAGGGAATATGATGTGAACCCCAGACAAGTAAAATAGAATTGAGCTAGCGCGGTTGACAATTTTTTTAGGATTTGACAAGTTTGTCAAGTCGCAATAAAAGACAACCAGACAACATTGGAACAAAAAAAAGAACAAAATAAAGACAGATTTATGTGTGTTAGTGTATTAATGAATACAATTAAACAACACCCCAACAATGTCTTATTAAAGTCTACCAAGTAATCTAGGCAGTAATTATATCTATAATAAGAGATTATTTTTACAATAATCATCAAAATTAAATTTGAAAAAAATATTTGAAACTAAACTTTTAATAGGGGATGGTAGCCAGAGCGAAAAAAAATACTCAAATTTTTGTCGACGTTTCTTCAATCATTTTGTTCAAGATTTTTGTCAAGATTTGTTATTTCGTCTTGGATTTATTGTAGTTTTAATAAAATGAGAAATATAATTGGCATTATTGCATGGAATGCCATTTATTTTATTCAGTTTAATTTAATTCATGCCCAATGAATTAAACTAAATCCAAGAGATATTAACAAATTTTTGTCCCGAGGAAACCCGCAATTGACGGCGGAAACGTCAAGAAAATTCTTTCGCTCTGGCTGGAAAAAAACCAATCAACCCTCCGTTTCAAGACTACAGCCATTTTTTCTACACTCTTGTTAAATTTTGTTCTGACTTTTGGCAGATTCTGCCAGGGCTGGACTGGAAACACATTTAGGCCCCGGGAAATATCGGTGACATAGGCCCACAATAATAAATTTAAAGAAAAAAAAAGTACATTAGTAATTTAAAACATTTTGAGGGCCCACCGGGATATTCCCGCTATCCCGGTAAGCCAGTCCAGCACTGGACTCTGCAGGATTTTTTTTATTTTTTTGGCAAATTCTCAACATTTTTGAAAAGAAGTACATTTTTTCTAAACTTAAAAAAGGACAGTTGGCAACCCACACGACTTTCAGTTTCTGAATTAATATACCTTTTCAAAAGTAGCTGGAAATCCGTCTCTATCGCAAGTGAACGGCATTTGATGAACTATAGCTACATCTTCCTTCATATGTGATATCATATCTAATAAAGTATCTTCTTTCACTAAAAGAAACTAATTTTATTAAAAGAAAACCAAATAAAAAAAAAATGATTATAAATAAAGCTTACTTCTAATTCCACTATCAGAAATAAGGATAAAATCATGCTTGGCTTTTTGATAGCCTGGGTACATATTGTTTATTTTAGGATTAACGCCCACAGATGCTCCTCCTAAAATAATTCAATTGATATATTTTTTTAGTATTTCATTCAATGCAAACGAAAATGAAATAAAATAACATACCTATAAATAGCTTAGTATTTACATTAGGATATTTTTCTATTAAACTGTTGACTAGCATAATAGCTGGATCACTTTCATCTTCTATGCAAAATAATAATTCATACTGTAAACAAAACATTTGATTATTCATAAAAATGATAAGATAATTTTTAATTATTGATTATTCACCTCTGGGTAATGCATAGTGAAAAAAGTTTCCAAGTTGCTGAACAGATTAGGATCCACGCCCATGAGAGGTTTTAAAATTGAAATTCCTGGATAACCAGATTCAAGAGACATCGTCACCTTTTTATGAAGTCTCCATTTACTGAAAAAAATTTAAAATAAATTAATAACAGAGAAAAATTTCTAGATATTAATTGGACTACTACTTTCTCTTATATATGTTAATATACAGTATTTATTTAGTATTGGGATTCATGTCAAAAATTCGATGGAAAAACATGTTTTCAGGTAGTGGGTCCCGCAAAATGGTCTGTCTGTGTGTTTGTAAACATAATATCTCAAGAATGAAAAGAGCTAGGAGATTGAATTTTTATATTTAAGTTAGACAACCCCCCCCCCCTGGCACGTGACACGAAGCTTTTGAACTAAATCGGTCAAAGAGTACTAGTACTTTACTGATGTACTTTTTTCGTTTTTTTCTCAAAATTCGCTCGAACGATTTTGATTAAAATTCATAAACCAATTATTTTTTAGATGCTCTTTAAAATGTATATTCTCACTTTGCCTTTAGTTTGGAGCATACTTTGCTCTTGTACTTGATGGAAAAGATAGAACAAACTAAAATATAAATATTTACCTAAATTTTAAAACTTGAATTCTAATATATCGGCGGAAACTAAATATATATCGACAAAAAAATCTGGTGCATAGACCTTCAGTAATTGAAAGTTGTGTGCTGTGCGACCAGTCACGCCAGATTTTTATCTTTTCGATCTGAGCGAATCCGACCCCACCCAAAAAGTTAAAGATTAAGATGTTGAATCATCAAAAAAAAAGTTAAAAAATAAAATAAATATTAATTAACAAATTAAATAACAATTATCACTCAAAATGTAAAATTTCATAGTTTTTTTTTTTTTTTTATTTTTAATAAAAAATTTTATAATTTTTTTTTTTTTTCTTGAACAACAAAAAACTTATAAAGTAAAAAAGTTAAAATATTTTGTTAGTTCCTCAATAAGTCGAGTGAAATATTACTGTATATAAAATATCTAAAATTCAAAATATTTTCAAATTCGAGGGGATTAAAATTACATATTCTCCCTGGCTCCAACTCTAGGGTGTCCGCTATATAAAATTTTACCTATTTTTTCTTATCCATTTCTTTTGATTTCCTTTCAAATTTAAATAAATAAAAGAGGAAAATCCTGTTCAAAATTATAAGGAAGGACACTTTGATCTAAGGAAAATCTCAATCTTTATTCATATAAAAGACAAATAAGTGATTAAAATTTAATATATTCATTAATTATAGGTTAATAATTGTGGGATTTAATTTTTAATTCTTCTTGAATTAATTAACATGTTAGTTTTAACGAAAATGACCTAAATTAGAAAAGGGCGTAACCCTTCTGACTAGGCGAGCAGCCCACCGAAGATGGGTAACATACTGTACAATGTAAGGAAAGAATAGGAAAAATATACTTTTTTATCAACCCCCTGAATTTTTTTAAGGGTTTTTGTTCAGGACTCTACGCATTAAGTGACCTTGTTTTTTTTAGTTCTAAATTGAGACATATCCCCCACCTCCCAGGCGAGACGCGCCCACAGATTATTAAACTAAATTAATAAGATATAAAAATGTGGACACTAGCATACTCAAGTCTGACTTGCTCTCAAAATTTTATTCTTTAAGAAGTTTTTAATGCGGGGAGTTTTACTTTTCAAATCTCTCTTGTACCTTTGGGAGTTTAGAATATCTGTTATTGTATTAGGCGTTAACAAATTAACATCTGCTATCAATACATTTATGCTGAAGATAAATTGATTAAATATTAGTCATTTAGTAATTTAAATACAAGTCTCCCACTCCAAAACCAGAGCAGTATAAATGATTCATCAATGTGTTTACGCACACAAGAGTGGGGAGTTGGAAACTTGAACTTTATTTTTCATAAATTTTTTTTTGCCCTTTCTCTTATATGTTTTTTAATATTTTATTGGCCGATCAGATTTATATAAAAAATATATCAAAGGCCGGTGCTGAATTTGTGCTTTACATTCATTTTTCCTAGAGAATATTTTTCAGATGAAATGATTTTGATACAAGAATGTATTATTAAACACCTGATAATTTTTTTTTTATATTAACTTAAAATAATCTAATCTAATTCATATTTATTTACTATGAAAATGTAATAGATAAGAAGTCAAATAATATAGAAATACTAAAATATGTTTTTTACCCTATAATTTCATTCAATATAAATGCAAATTTCGTATTTCAATTGATAAAATTTGAACTTTGTCTTTGAATGAATAATTTAAAATAAAATGAATCAGCGATCATACGATATATTAACCCTGGGAAAAAAATAAGACTAAATTTAAATTTTTCTCTTCACCAATGAAGGTAAAAATTTTATTCAATTCAAATAAATGGCACACAAACAAGTTATATGATCATATTTTAAGAAGCCGAAAAATTAAAAATGAATTTTCACTAGGTGCAAATTATAGTTTTTCAATCAAGGCACAAATAGAATTAGCCAGGTAATATATCGTTTAAGATAGAGAATTTGTGTCTATGTTTGAGCGAAATGGACTCGAACCAGGACCTCTACACTTTCCCGACGAGTGAACTACCCTTTATCCTAGGTCACCGGCCAAAAAATGAATTTTACTCGGGGTGGGGAACCCGATTAGGTTGGCAATTAATATAAATGACAAGAGTTTTCTAAATAAAATCAATAAATAAAGATAACGTTTGAAATAAGGGACAGTCCAAAAGCGAGCTTTTAAAAAACAAATCAGAAAATATATATATATAATATATATATATATATATATATATTTACAGTGAGTTGTAATACTACCGCCCAACCCTGATCCGTCAAATTTAGATTCCATTTTTCTGTTAATAAAATAATAGTTCGAAAATATTTCATTAATAATTTAGAATATCATGCCGAAAATTTTGAATTAAAAATGTTTAGATTATAAAAAAAAATTGAAAAAATCAGAGTTGGATAGAATTTGTTTTTGAAGTAATATGATTACTAAAATAAATAAATAATTACCTGTAAATGATAGCGATTAAGTGAATAATCCATTGTCCACACCAAAATACAAAAAAAAATATTGCAAATCCATAGAGAGTGTAGATCATAGGTGCCATTACCGTCTTTTTTTTATTTAATAATCTTAAAAGATTAATTCTTAGAAGGAAAGATACAAAAAATTCATAATTCTTCTATTTACACATTTTCCTAATAAAATTTAATTAAATAAGTAAAATTAATTGTCAAAAAACACTGCCAGAAATTATATATACAATACGTAAAATGTTAAATTTTTTAAACAACATATGGTATAAAAAAATGTTTAAAAAAATATTCCATTAGCTACACATATTAAAATCTTTAACATTTAGCTAATTTTAAGTAAATGTTAAGAGCCTTCCATTTAAATGGCCAAAAAGTTGGAAAGCCCTTTAGATATATGAATGATAAGATTTCGAGAAGGCATTACCAACATTACGAATTATTATAAACCAACCATCCAAGATGGAGGCAGCCTTGCTTGTTACCAATATAAATCTGGTTAAAAATTATTTAACATTGAATTGAAGCACCCTGAACTTGAATTTTCTTGTTTCAATCAAGGTCTTATGAAAAAATTTTTTTTTTTATTTTGGGTAATATTTAATGACAAATTATTTAATATTAAAAAATTATACTCTTTAATTTTTTATTTATTTATTTAATATAAAAAAATTTCTTGACTTAAATAAATCTCTTTTGTAAGGATATTTAATTGAAGTATAAAAAAATTAATAATTCAATTTTTTTATAATATAAATTTTATTTACAATTCATATTTAAGCGGTAAAAAAAAAAAAAATTTGTAGAAAAATTGCCATTTAGTTATTTTTTTTTTTGGTAAGAATTGATGATAATTTTATTGATTAATTCTATTATTCCTTTAACTTAATATTTTTCATTTGTATTAAAAAAAGAGAGTATTATTTAAAAAAAGTATCTTTAATTTTGACAGGATGTTTTTGGGAAAATAATTTCTGTGAGTGAAAAAAAAACTCGTTTTGTTTATTTTTCAAAATTTGACATTTATTTTTAATATAATTTTAATTAACTATTAATTAACAATTCTGGTTTTTTGGCCATTGTGTTGGGAAATGCAAAAGATATAATAAATAAATAAATATATAAACTACTCCCAATTTGAAGTGCGCCTCTTAAAAAAATTCAAATCTTTTTATTGTTTATCAACTGTTAACCTTATTAAATAAAGGGTCGGACTAAGCCGAGCGCACAACTTTGCCCACCCAATATTCAAAGAAATAATGCAATGCTTGTGTTTATTTGTTTTGATTTTGCGCTATTTCTATGCTAAATTTTCAAAATTAAAAAATTTTTTTAACAAATTTTTAACAAATTAGGGTGCTAATATTATATATCATTTTACTCGGGAGAAAGTCTAGATTCCGAATATATAAATAAAATTATAGGTTATGCAAGAAAAAAATATTGGTCCCCCCTCTAGAGCGCCCCCTAATGGTCCGATGTTTACCAAAACCTTTCAAGTTCTTGGCGTTTACCTCTAGTTTATGTGTGCAAAATTTCAAAACAATTAACAGAATAGTTTTTGAGTTTTCGTTCACGAAAAAATTACCACAGACCCCCCCCCCCCACACACACACAGAGACATCATTCCAAAAACTACTAGCCTTTGAGGGCGGAGATGGAAAAGCTCAACTAGGGCACCGTTTTTTAAGTTGTAATATAATTTAAAAGAAAACAACTATCAATTTTTTGGACAATATAAGGAAAGAATATGATAAAATCACCGTCCCTGGGCTATATCTTAAGGACCAGGGCCGGATCTAGGGGGGGGGGCAGTGGGTGCATGTGCCCCGGGCGGCGGAAATCAGGGGGGCGGCAATTAAAGAAAGATTTACTAAAAAAAAAGGTAAAATGATATGAATTTTGTATAGAAAATTTTATGAAGGGGGAGGCAAATTAAATTTTGCCCCACCCCCTAAAAAATCTCCTAGTTCCGGCCCTGTTAAGGACCAACCAGCGGCGTAATTAGTATTTAAAGGCGGAGGGGGCGAAGCTCAACTGGACCACTGGAGCGCAGTTTTTCGTTCGAATTTTTTTTTTTTTTTAGTATTTTGAATTTTTTTTGTAATTTCTCTCCAGATTTGTGATATAAAATTTCAAAAAAAATCCCCATTGCATATTAACTTAAATGTCCGATAAGAAAAAACACCTCCAGGAGTCGAACCATGGATCTCTCGATTTGTATTTCAAAACCCTTGCAAGCCGGAAAGCCGGATGCGCAAGGGGCACCAAAGGCTTAATGAGCCTGGGGTGGGGGGGCGCCCCCTTCGCTCCCACCTGGATACGCTAGTGGGACCAACCTACGGTTGATAGGCAAAGTTAATAAAAATTATTATTTTAAAGGTATTTTATGGCTGGTGGAATTTGTATCAGGAATGAAAGTTATTATTAGTTTTTAAATATTAAATTTTGTAAAAAAAAAAATCTATTTATTCTTTGAAATTAAGTAAAACAATAAAAGACATTGTTTTCAAAAACTTTTTTATAGTGCCAGTTGGGGTAAAGATGCCCATTCATCAATTAATGCATCTGCAAGTTTCAGTGACGGCCCTACGGGGAGGCTATGGAGGGGGGGGGGGGCAGGCGCCCTCCCCGACAAAGACCTCTGCCCCCACCCCCATCAGTTGGGTTTTTGCGACCGGAAAGGAATAGAACAGGCCGGCCTGTCGCACGGTCTGACGCCTTTTGAAAAGAGGAAGGAAGAGACTGACATGCAAAGAATAGAAGGACTGCCAGTCCCAGCTCGGGTAGCTCGTGGTCGCCATCCACGTACTCACAAGATGTGAGCCCCTGAGCAACCGACCCTGCTTATATAAGGAAATTAATTAAAGTAAATAATTAATAATCTATGTATATATTAATTGCATACCCCCTCCTGTCGTCCTAATGAGTGGTTGCCCCCTCCCCCCCTAACAAGATGTCTGGTTACGCCTATGTTTAGATTAAAAAATTAATAAACATAACATAAAAATCTGAATTTTTGAAAGTGGCCCACTTCAATTTTGGATTTGATAAAATACAGGAATCTTAATTTGACCCTAAAAAATAGTAATTCAAAGCCATTTCAAAGAAATAATGAAGATATTTTAATTAAATATACGAAAAAATAAATAAATTTTTGTTCACTAAAAATTTCTCAACTTCGTCTATGCTCTAATTTCAACAATGAATCAGAGTTGACAATTTCACAAGGCAGGATGCTCCCACTCCTCTAAATAAACACCTGGCGAGACAACGCCTCCTGGATTTTCGCTTTTTCTTATAACTTTAAAAAGTTTTCAGTTTGTTTTTTTTTTTTTTATTAATATTTATTGATTTAAATGGACCAGAATTTCAATTCAATTATCATTTTGTGAAAATGTTCATATAAAAAATTTGATTTTTTTATCTCAAAAATTATAATAATAGTAGTTTTAAAAGAAAATCTTTGAAAAATGAATCATGCTTTAATATACTGATATTTGACGATATTAAATGTTTGATTTTTCTGAAAAATGTATAGCCTACTCATCTTTTTTTCCTCTTAGGCTTTCGATTTTATACTCAATAGAGAATCCTAAATAAATACAAAATTTCATAAGAATTGGAAGATTTTTTTAAAAATATGTGAAAAGTTCCAAAGGGGACCCCCTTTTGAATCGAAATTAACATGCAAATCCCCATAGGGATTTAACATTGGCTCTATGGAAGGTAGAGCCGAAAAATGAATTTGAAAAAAAGTGAAATACTTCATCAGTAAAGTGTACTTCAAACAATTTTCACGAAAAATTTTATTGATATACTTTTTAAAGAGCATCTAAAATGGAAAAAGATTTATATTCTGTTACCATGGCAACCACTTCTTCTATCTTTCCAATGAAGTACAAGAGTAAAGTGTGCTTCAAAAGATTTTAACGGCAAAATGAGTATATAAATTTTAAAGAGCATGTAAAACATAATTGATTTCTGAATTTTAAACAAAACGTTCGAGTGAATTTTGAGTAAATCGAAAAAAACTGGAAAAAGTACATCAGTAAAGTACTAGTACTTTTTGGCCGATTTTGTTCAAAAGTCTATTTTCACAACTTAGGAGGGTGCCTAACTTAAATATAAATTTTCAACCTCACCAGACGTACAGACACACACAGACTAATTTGCGGGACCCACTTTTTTGGACTTAGGGGACTAAAAACATGTACCATCAAGAGAAAAGATATTGGACAACCCCCTCACGTCTACCTGAATTTAGAGCCTTTTGAGTTATGTATACAGGGCCGTAACGAGGCAGATGCAACAGGTGTACGGTGCACCTGCCTAGTTACGGCCCTGTATACATACCTCAAAAGGCTCTAAATTCAGGTAGACGTCAGGGGGTTGTCCAATATCTTTTCTCTTGATGGTATATCCATCAAAATTTCGACATTGAATTTTTGACATGATCAATACTTATTTAAATGGCTGTGTATAATTGAATAACATGGATGAAGAGGAATGCAGCCAGGTAGGGAACTGATGTGATATTTTGAAATTCTCTTCACTAATAGTCGCATCATATACAGTAAAATACTGGCTTATGAACAGATCTTTAACAACTCTATTTACTAAAAAACTCCTATGCAACTGAAGATGGCATAATAAAATTGGCCGAAACGTTTTGCGATAAAGGAGTTTGATTTAGGCTAATAGAGGCTCCCTACCTGGCTGCATTCCTCATTATCCCTGTTATTCAATGATCAATACTTTCTCTCTATACGTATATTTCATATATAGGGAAAGAGAATATAAAAAAGGGTCAATAAGTAGTAACTAATAAAAATATAAAAATAAATAAATTTATTATTTTTAAGGTAACTTATATATAAAAAAATCTATTTATTTATAAATAATTAGATATAATATTTATTATTCCTTTATTAAACTCATGAATGAATATTTATTTATTTTAATTCAATATTATTTTTATAATTTATTCAAATTTTCGTTCTAAAAAAAAAAGCTTTATTAATTTAAATATTAAATAGGGCTAATTACAGTGCCGGATTACCCATTAGGCGGAGTAGGGACCCCAGGCTTTTTAGGGGCCCGCAACATTAGATTTTTTTTTAACTTTTTCGGCATCGGGGACCATTTCGACCCCGTCCCTATTTATTCAAAATGATTGGTAGCAAATTCAATTGAAATGAATTTTTATCGCGGACGCGAACCCGCGATCCCTTGTAAAAGTGACATGCATCGCAGAGGAGTATATACTGTATAAATATTTTATTAATGTATTGGAAAATTTTTAGACCGCAGAGAGCTGTATATCCCTCCCCCCCCCACACATATATACAAAAAAGTTATTTAAAAAATTTTATTAGTTAATATCAACAATTTATAATTAAAATTATATATTTATTGATGCTTTATTATTTTTTTTTTTCAAAGTATTTAGGGTATGTCATCTACGGAAGGAACAAATCCCAGGGATTTATTCACCCCCTCCCCCACCCGCTCTGTTTTCTACGGTCCCCTCATTATGATGGTTATCAATGTGCAAACCAAATCCTGTGCATTAATCCAATGATCTGGTCAATATTTTTTTTGGTTTCAGACATCATAATTTTTGTGTATTTCTTGAAAAAGAAAGGAGAAAAAAAAATTATCTTAATTTATTTAGTTAATAAAAAATTACTTTAAAATAAATCAACTAACCTTTTAATCTCATAAGAAATAAATCGATGGAAATATTTAATGATAAATAAAATAATACAAACCATATTCATAATTTATATTTGTTTAGTGAAAGATTTAAAATATCAATAAATTATACGAGAAAAATTAGAGGAATTTTAGCAAGTGGCCATTTTGAATTAATTGATAGTTCTGGCGTAAGATGGAGACATAGTTGTCGTTTCAAAAGAAATAATGTTGGCATTTAAACTTAAAAATATGATAATAAATAAAATAAAACAAATCATGTTTAAAGTTTAAATAAAATTTAGATACCTATTATAAGATTTATCAATATATAATTATACAGAAAAATGTGATTAATCCAATTTGAAGTAGCCATGTTGAATGAATTGAATGCTTCTGCCATGAGATGGAGTCGTTGTCGCCGTTTCAAAAAAAATAATGACGACATTTTAATTTAATATAACCCCTCCTCTACCAGATAGCGCTAGGCGCATTCCCCTAAATTAATATAGAGGTAGCACCGGGTAGCATTCTGTATATGTTCTGTGGTTTCTTAACATGGCGTTCAACGGTTCAACCTTCGGCAATTTAACTGCCGAAGAAAAGGCCGAATTACAAGAACAATTTACAGCAGTAAGTCAAGTTCACACCTTAATACGCTCGATTAACCCATATTTATGTGATGAAACAATCCACGTTGTCCTATTATTAATATTTCCTTTTATTTTATTAAAAACATGAAATCCAATCAATCATTCACCTTAAAAAAAAATTATTTCTCTTTAAATTTAAAGACAAATTAATAAGAGATTTGGATATTTTTAACAATTATCGTGTTATTAATGTAATCACAAGTGAAGTCTTGACGAAGGCATGAATATCCGCCGAAACGTCAATTTAAAACATGCCAAATTCATTTTTAATTTCACTAATACGAAGTAAAGAAAGTGTTTTATTAAATATTAAATTAATTTTTTTAATGTACTTTATATTGAAATAGTTAAAAACGCGCCATCCAAGTTGCATTCCATAGCAACTGTCAGTTCGCACTTTCACTTTCGTATTACTTTTCTGAAAGGCGTCACACATTTTTCTCTCCTTTGCTATATTTGTCCATTTTTTTCGCTGGTTCTTTTTATAAGACCACTCCCCAAAGTCAGCATGTCAATCTTTAGTACCACCTCCCATTCCATCTTTCTACATAATCGATACCACTTATATACTTGTATTCAGAAACTTTATCGCAAAAATCACCCGAAAGTTGGCAAACAAATTATGTATGCTCTCGTGATCTCAGCATTCTTTCTTGTCTCAGTCAGCTTCTCACATGTCCTCACTTCTTATTCATAATTGAATATATATATGTATATAAAATATATATATAGATATCTACAATTTTTATTTATTTTTTTTTAATTTTTCAAAATTTTTATTTTTTTTTATAATTAATTTATTATTTGCATTTCCTCTTTAATTTGATTTTGGCGGGAAGCGGATGCTCTTATCATTCTTATCAACAGATTTTAAAGCATTGATTTTATTCATGTTTAATTAAATTTATTTACATTTTAAAAAAGTTACCTAAAAAAAAAAAAAAATTATTTGAGGAATAAATAAAAAACAAACAAAGTCCTCAATATTTTTTTATTTTGTATTTAAATTATTAGTTAAGAAAGAGTAAATTTCATCCCCCTCATCTTCCTTCTTATTCAATATTTTATTTTAATTCATTTTATAATAAAAAATAAAAATAACAAGTTTAAAAAATATTAGATTTACCTGGGTATTAAATTCGGAATTAATAATTAAATTTTTCCTCCCGCCAAACGTCGATTCATATTTAAAAAATAAAAATTTTTTGCCGGGCACGTCAAGTCTCGAAATTTTATTTGTACATTTTTGTCACACACTGTTAAAAAGATTTACCAACACCGTGTTAATTTTTTTTTATATTTCGACTTGACCTCTTGGAATAGAATAATAATTTTATACTAATAAACGATTTGTTGTCTTTTCTTTCTACAATAAGAAATTGAATTTTTTTAGCTTTTTTTGATTTCAATTATTGCAAATTATTTGTTTCCAAAATTTTCATATGATTTTTGGATTAATAGAGGGCTTTGAAGTGCTCAGAGAGAGAGAAAGATGAAAAAGGGTAATAATATATATGGAGAACAAAAACAGTAAAATTTATCAAAAAAAGTCAAATATTCCTAGTGTGAAAAAAAATTCTATATTAAGGAAATAGGTCTAACAGGAAAAGTTAAGAATTCTTGTTAGATGCATTTTAAACAGGAAATCAAAAATACTGAAAAATTAAAAAATATTTTTGCATATTGTTCCAAATTTCATATTATTTAAATTTTTTTGTTTACATATTAATTCTTTATTAATAACTGCATATGATTTACATACATGAATCATTTATTGCATTAAGATTTTTTTAAATAATTTCTTTAAAATATTTTTTCATTTGGATTGAATAAATATATAAATGAAATCCGAATCACTTTGAAATTAATATTAATAATAATAATAAAACAATCATAAATATCCCGTTGCAAACAAAATTTTAGAATCACGTGAGTAAGCATAAAAGGCTTAGTGACTTTGAGAAATTTACAAAAAATATATATATATTTTTTTAATATTGCAAATATTTCTATAAAATTAAAAATTTAGGATATTTTTTTATTTAAGAAATAATGCAAACAATTATGAGATTTATATTCACTTGAGAGTAGACATCCTTTGATCTCTGGAAGTCGAACCCGGAATATTTGAAATTTATTTTTATTTCGGAATAAATTCATATTGCCCGAAAAATGGCATGTTTTTAATTTTATGAACATAACTAACGTTAAATTAATTAATAGCTTCATAAACACCTTTGCGAAAAATTAATGAATAATATTGATAATTTCGTCATTATCTGAAAATAAGTATGCCCTAATTGATATCGATATTTTATATTCTTGATAAAAATTTATTATTGTAAAACAAAGAACGCTGGATTGATGTGTTTGAGATGAAGAAAAGAGAATTTAATATACTTCACTTTTACAGCCTATAAAGATGAAGGGATAGCTGTCGAAATATTTGCAATAAAGAGGGTGTAAAAGTGGAAATTTTATTCTTCTTCTTCTCAATATCTATTATTTTTTTATTATTATAAATATTGACTATTAGGAAAGAAATAAGATTTCAAATTAAAGATCTTTTCGTATATTTGACGATGTTCAAAAAAAAAAGTTATAAAACTTTTCATAATCTTCTTACTTTTTCATTGAATTTCAAAATTTTGATCTCTGGATTGTCAATTAATTTTTTTTTGCATAAAATTTAAAAAAAAATAGTATCATTATGCTTCCTCATATTTTGGAAAAAAAAAAAAAAATAAAACACTGATTTTAATAAAATTTGGCAAATAATTAGACAACTCCCTTCTCTTCAGTCATTAGTGTCAGAACTAAAAGTAGTTACTTTGAGTTGTAACTTTCATGGGAATAATACTGAGGTGGGTTCCCGTCTCCTTCCTCAGGTGGAGACATCTCAAATAGAATTGGATAATTTTTTGCCATGAAGTGGATTTGAACTCGAGTTGTCTCCAACTCAGGATTATAAGCCCCTCGGCTATTTAGGCTGCCTAAATTAAAGGGGCAACCCGAGAAAATCTTTTAATAAGAATGAGTATAAAGCATAACTAAAATAAAAAAAAGGTAAAAATTACACTTAAAAACAGAGACGCCATTTGAGATTTTACGTGGAGTGGGAAAAATTATTTGTCTGTTATACCCCCTCCCCCTCCACCCACCCACCACCCCAGAAGGTCTTAACTTTTTGGATATTAAAATTATATATTTTTTTTTTAAATAGTGATTTTGTTACTTAAACAAATTTGAAATAATATTACTTATCCATGCATATTTTTATAAACAATAGTTCCAGCACCCCTTTCCTCCCGAAAACAAAACCACTCCCAAAAAAACTAAAAAATTTAAATAAATTTTACAAATATTTAACAAAGTTCAGATAATCCAATGCTACACGCACTAAAATACTCAACCAAAAGTACAATTTAAAAAAAAAATATATTTTTATTATCTTTTTTTTATCTTGAGAGAGGGGGAATGTCACAATTTATTTATTATTTTCTATACATATCTATATAATAAAAATAAAATAATAATATTTTATTTATAATTTTTTGACCTGTTTTTAAGTTAAATTTTCTCCTGTTTTTATTTTAACTCTCGATAGGGCTGCTCCCTTTGATTTTGGCAGCATAAATTTCGGCTCTACTGGTTATTTAATTGTGTGCCAAATTTGATTAAATCGAACTCCTTGTATAATATAATAAGAAATGTACCAGATTCATTTTTAACTCAGAATTGAATCTTGAAAATTTGGATGGTTTTCACAAAATAGAATTTCTTTTTGAAATAAAAACAATGCAAGGTAGTTGCAAAGCCTTTCCACTTTTAATTGAATATTTGTATAGTGCGGAGGTAGGTTTTGAAACCCTTTTTTCTTTATTAAAGGCCCCACAAACACTAATTAAAATTTTTTTTTTTCATTTCTGGTGTCTTTATGATCTGAAACATAAAGATATATTAAAAAATTGAGGGGGAGGGGTGATATTTTTTACGATCATATATTTTCCCTTATTATTATATTATATATAACACTGTATTTATTCGGAAAGGTAAAAAAAAACTATAAATATGATATCAATTAGGATGATGAAATTATTATTCATGCTTTTTTATTATGAAGATAAAATCTATATATATAATTCACTAATGTCCGTCTGTCTGTCTGTCCGTCTGTCTGTCACGCTCTATTTAGGCAACTTCCCGTTGGAATTTTGAAATGAAATTTTTTATGCATAAAGAAGACCTTCTCGGGATTACAGGAAAATAATTTTCATCCCGAAATTCCCATAACTTTTCGAGTTATTAATTTTTAAAGTTACGATTTCTCCCATAGGAAATGTATAGAGAAATATTTAAGTATTCTTTTCATTTGTGTATTCCATAAATGTAAACAAATCTTCAAGCAGGCACTGGTTTGGAATAGTAATGATAATTTTTTTTCATAATTAAGAAGAAAGCGCAGGCGGGCCCGAGCCAGCTGGAGGGGGGGTCCAGGGGGCGAAGCCCCCTGTCTACCAAAGGCGGGCGCCACGGGTTCTCATAATTAAGAAAAAGCGAGGGTCCGCCGCAGGCGGCCCGAGCCAGATGGCCAGAGGGGCCCCCCAGTATAGATGCAAAGGCGGGCGCCACGGGTTCTCATAAATAAGAAAAGGCGAGGGTCCGCCGCAGGCGGGCCCGAGCCAGCTGGAGGGGGGTTCAGGGGGGCGAAGCCCCCGGCTAGGCGCGAAGCCCGCCGAAGGCAGGCGACGCGGCTAGTAATATTATATTTCCACAATGAAAGGTGTTTATGAATAAGTATTAATGAATTTCGTGTTCACTTTCCTATATTAAAAAAAAAAATTCTATAAGATTTTCTCTTTTCTTTTTATTTAAAAAATAATTATAAATACCCAATTAATTAATAAATTCTTGATTGATTGGGAAGATTTCTTACCAAAAAATAAATAAAACAAGGCAATTACTCGATTTAATATAATAAATTCTTATAGTAAAATTTTGCATTTTTCTAGCTGATAACAACAGGCTTGTTTATTAGTATTATTTGACCTTTCATTAAAAATAATGACCTGCTATATCGTATTGTCAACAGCAGCGAGGTGAAAGGGGAAGGGACACATCGAGAGAGGGCTCGAATGGAGAATATAAAAAATTATCAAAGGAAATTATTCTTAAGAGACGAATTTGGCCTTGAGTGTTTGGTTCAAAGGAGCCATTGATTTTTTTAAAATTAGTTTCATAATTTTATTTAAATCCCCCCCCACCAAGTGATACTATTGAATTTTCAAGGGATTTGTTTTTTCCTTTTATAGTTTTTCTAAAAATCGGAGAGAAAGAAATCTATCGAAGAAGGTTTGATAAATTAATTTTAAAGAGTAAGAAATTCATTCAAAATATGAATCTAATTAATTTTCAATGAAGATTTCATTTAGAATAATAGTAAAATAATTAAATTTAATTAATACAAATTTGATTCTCTTTACAATGTAAAAATGATTGACACATTATTTTTAAAAAATAAAGCATTTGTTTTGTTTCTTACTTTAATTTTAATTAAACATTTTTGACAAAAAACTGCCAATCATTTTTTGAATTGTCAATAAAATCACCCGTGACCCGTGGCTCAGAGAGAAGACATTTGCTTCTCGTGCCTAGGGTCCCAGGTTCGCTTCCCGTCCCAACCGAGAAAAAGTTATTTAATTTGAATTGACTACTAATAATTTGAAATAAATGGGGATGCGGTCGAAATGGCTTTAGATGCCGAAAAAGACCTTAAATAAATTTAAAAAAAAAATCAAAATTTTATTAATTAATTTTTGATAATAAATAATCAGTCAAAAATTGATTCGATTTTTTTTAACACAAATTATTAGTTCATTAAAGCTTTTGTGGTTTGTATTATTATAATTATGGGAGTTTTTAATTATAGACCACATTTTGTATTACCGTAATTATTTTGCACAACATTTTGAAAAAAAATAGTATCATTATTCTTTCTCATATTTTGGAAAAAAATAAATAAATAAAACACTGTTTTTAATAAAATTTGGCAAATAATTAGACATCAAAATTTCTCTCTCCTCTTCAGTCATTAGTTTATTACCGTAATTATTTATTAAAAATCTATAAATACTGTACAACGTTTCAACTGCAGAATATGCAGTTGAAACGTAGACAGTATTTATATATTTTTAATAAATAATTAATACAATATGTGGTCTATAATTAAAAACTCTCGTAATAATAACAAATTAGAATCAATAATAATCACGTGTTGAAAAATCAAACATTCAAAGTAGGATCATTTGTCCAAGATAATAATTCTGGTGAAATAATTCAGCAAAATATTATCACCAAATTCCACATTCGTAAAGAAATAGTAAAAAAAAAATAATATTTTAATTAATAAACACCTAAGTTCACTGAGCGGTTACTGGCTAATCTTATTAATAATTCAATAACTTTTATTAAATTTTCATTCGAATTGCAAATATTCAAATTTACATTTTAATTTTTTTTTTCTATTTAAAAAAATAACTTCTTCCATTTACCCACATCTATTGGCCTTGAAAAATAACATTTACTGTCTTATACAGGATTTATTAAAATATATGTCGACATAAAAATCACAACTTTCAATTACCGGAGGTAAGAGAAAGTTGTGTGCTGTGCGAACAGTCATACCAGATTTTTTTATTTAGTTCTGCTACAAATAATTTAATTTGCCAAAGCCAATGCAATATCTTTGTGGTGCAACAGAACATCTATGGTAAAAATAATAAATATTCTTGATTTCTCACAGATAGAGAATTCATAAACACTATTACAGATGACTAATGATTTAGCAATCAAGTTTCGAAAAAAAAAATAATTGAAAACTTAGGTATAAGTTGGTAGAGGACTATTAAAGACTAAGAAAATAATTAAGCAAATAGACCTTATATGTTCTTAAGCTCGAAATTATGTCAATATTTAAAAATACAGCTAGATAACAAATATCACGAATAAGAATACATTTTTTATTTAATGATATTTGACTCTTGATTTTAATATAGTCAGAAACTCGGTTACCATTTAAACTTTTCATGGCAAATGTGGTAAAAAATTAGGAACCGACCGAATATTCGGTTTCGGTTACGGTTTCGGCCAGTTTCGGCCAAAAATCCTGGTTTCGGCCGTAGTTTCGGTTTCGGCCAAAAAGTAGCCGAAACCAGAAAACCAGAGTCTGAAAAAATGGGATGAGACTCGCATGCAAAAAAAAAAAAAGGTCAAATAATTTGCACTTGAGGGAGAAAAAAAATTTAGTCCTCCCTAAAAAAAAGGTAAAATGATTTTCACCGAAGGGAAAAAAAAATTCAAAAAAAAAAAGATAAAATGAAAAAAATTTTTTATAGGAAATACAAGTTTCGGTTACGGTTTCGGCCGAAACTAAGGTTGAGGCCGAATATTCGGTTTCGGTTTCGGCTGAAAATCTTGTTTCGGTCGGACCCTATAAAAAATAGTTTGGATGCTGATTCTTAAAATTTGAAACCAATAAGTAATAAAGTTTACTTGTATCTGGATTGAATGAATTACAATAAAAATTTTTTTTATTTTTCAGGAATTCTAACCATGACGACTGGTTTGCGCAAATTTCTCAGTTTCGGTCACCATTTGTGACTATCATCAGGCCTAAAAATTACGATACATACATTTTTTAAAACGTATGTATCGTAATTTTTAGGCCTGATGATAGTCACAAATGGTGACCGAAACTGAGAAATTTGCGCAAACCAGTCGTCATGGTTAGAATTCCTGAAAAATAAAAAAAATTTTTATTATAATTTATTCAATCCATCTGAATCCAGATACAAGTAAACTTCAGAATACATTTAGTGAGCAATAAGTAATATTTAGCCTATTTGAATAAACAATTAATTATTTATCTCAGATGTCAATGGGTGTAAATATGAATAATTGAGTATTTATTCCCCAGATGATAATTTGAATGCCGTTCTCGTTAATTTGGGGAAAGAAGAAATCTTATCGTTCAAACAAATCGAATATTTTATAAAATTTATAGAAAAAAAAATAACTGTTTTCAAAACGGAGATTTCAAAAACTGTATAATTTTTATATAAATATTGTGAATATATAATGAATTTATTTTTCATTTTATAATAAAATGCATTCAGGTTAAAAATAAATCCTTTGAATTATTGACATTTTTTTTTTTAGTTGTTTATTAATAAAAAGTGAGGAAAGAAGATGGAACTTTTTTCAGGCGAATTTTATTTATTCCAAAGACAAGCGATGCTTCAGCCAGTAGCGTAGCCAGGATTTCTGCTTGGGGGGGGGGGCAAAAGTTTTATGAACACCCGGAGGGGGGGGAGGGAAAACCCCCCTTCTCCAAGAAACTTAAAGTGGAGAAATTTTAAAGAGAAATAAAAAACAAATAAAATAAATTTTTTTTTCTTGAAAAAAAAAATAATTTTAATACAAAATTCGTAAATATTAGAGATTTTTCAATTATTTATAAGTTTTTTTTTTAGATTTTAGAATTTATGAGAGTTAATAAAATAATTATTTAAAAAAAAAAAATTATTAGGGAAAACAATAGGTATTTTTTTGTTTTGGAGAAGGCTTTGGGGGGGGGGCCCCCTGGGTCCCCCCCTGAATACGCCACTGGCTTCAGCCCTTCATCTGTTATTTAATCGAAAAAATAATTCAAAATGCTGTGGGGGTTTTTTTTTGTTCAACAACAAATATGAAGATAATCATTATATAGGATCGAAACGTTACTTGTGTTTTTAATAAATAAAATTTGCTATATCTTCTTTATTCAAAAATAACTTATTTAAATAGAAAAATCTGGTGTGACTAGTCGCGCCAGATTTTTTTTTGTATCGCGACATATTTAGTTTCCCATAGCACCTAGATCCAAACTTGCGTTTTAAATGATGACTGCTTGAAATAAACTATGGTAATTTTTCAAAATTTTTATCTCATATTTGGAATTTTCTTAATAGAGAATCGTAAATAAATATAAAATTTCATAAGAATTGGAAAAAATTTTTAAAATGTGTATTAAGTTTCAAAGAGGACCGACCTCCTTTTGAATCGAAATTTACCCCTTATGGGGTTTTAACATTGGCTCTATGGAAAAAAGAGCCGGAAATTGAATTTTCAGAAATACTACATCAGTAAAGTGTACTTCAAACAATTTTTAGGGAAAAATGAGAATATCCATTTTAAAGAGGTACTAAAAAATAATTGATTTATGGATTTTTAATAATAAAAAAAAAATAAAAAAAAAAACTGAAAATTTTTTTAGCCGATTTTGTTCAAAAGCTTATTTTGAGTGCTTGAGAGGGTACCTAATTTAAATATAAAATTTAAACCCCGTACCTCAATTCCTTCATGCTTAACTACAGACAGACTGACAGACAGACCAATTTGAAGAACCCAGGTGTCAGGGGACCTCAAAACATGTATCTCGACATCGAATTTTTAACATGATCCAACGAGCATTCTCTTAAGAATGTAATTTAAATATTATTTTAGGGGTAACAAAAGAAACTGCTTTTGAATTAGTATTAAAAAAGAAAACTCTCTCTCTCTCTCTGAGGGACTGATTCGTTGTGGTTTCTCCCAGCGAATAACTTTCTTGGAATAATACTCCCGTTTCCTTCCTCCGGAGGAAGAGAATTGGATAAATTTTTATTGTATATTCGATTCGAACCCGACTTTCAAAAAAAAAAAAAAAAAAAAAATTCAAAATATTTTCTTTTTAGATTTTATTTTATTTTTTAAATATAAAATTACTATATTGTTTAAAAACGACATTAATAAAAAAATTATTTTATTAAATTTTGACTTCATGAGGGCTACAAATAAATTCTTTTTTGACATAAGAAAAAAGAACACTCAGAGCCGGTTGCTTCACATCTAATTAACTAGCTATCGCTTAATTAAGGGGTGAAATTTTTTCTTATAAAATTAATTAGCTTTAAATAATTATTTTAATTTGTAATCTTTTTTTCTTCGCCTTCCCGCTGTACGGGGTCGGCGGTCATGGGTTTTTATAATCGGAAAGGAACAGGCCGGCCCGTTGCACGATCTGACGCCTGTTGAAGAGACTGACATGCAAAGAACAGAAGTACTGCCAGTCTCAGCTAGGGCAGCTCGTGGTCGCCATCCACGTACCCACAAGATGTGAGCCCCTGAGCTAATATTTTAATTTGTAATATTTATTTTAAATTAAAATTTTTAATTAATTTTAATTTTGATGCCTTTATTAATTAAGTTGCTAACTTCACAGAATTTTCCTTATACCTCAGATAGATAATTATAAATTATTATTATTATTGTGTGAAAAAAACTCATTTTTTTTTTAACTCGAAAGTTAAACGTGTTTTTGTTTACTATATCGATTATTTGTTATCGTTCGGATAAGTTTGCTAGTTGACTAGATATGAAGCAACCTGCGGTTAGAAGAAAAAAATTAGTTTTAATTTGTAACATGTCGTCAATCGGATTTAATGGTAACCATCAAGTTAAAATTAAATCTAATTTTTTTTCTAAGTGTTCTTTACTATTATGTAAAAAAAAATTTCCTGAAATCAAAATAAAATTAAAAAATTGTGTTGAATTTTAAAAATTTCTTTAATTTAAATTGTTTTGGAGAAATTTTAAATTACAATTTACCGTATATTTGAAGAGCTTGTTGACGTGTCATAATTTTATTTTGCTAGATCATTGCTCCATATGCAAAATTTTTAATTATTTATTTATTTACCTACAAAAGAAGTTGTCTCTCAGTAGAATTTTATATGAATGAATTTCTCTTTAAAATTCCGTTAGTTGAAGACTTTCCATTTTTGATTTTCATTAGTCTGAAAAATTGAAATTAAATTAAATTACATACAATTTTTTAAAATAATATTAATATCTTTTAAGGCAAAAAGAAAATATAGCCAGTTAATTTCCCTTTTGTATTAAAGTACATAAAAAAATTTTTTTAATGGTGATATAATGACCACACCTATTTTTCATTTTTCACTTTAATATCGAGATCCACTCTAATAAATTAATTATTATATATCACACGTCAAAAAAAATTGATTAGAAAATTTTTCTCAATTTTTATTATAAAAAATTAATTTATCTCAAAAATTTAAATTAATTTGATAATTTTTTTTTTCACTGATTGATATATGATTAGATAATCCATCTTTAAAGATTCAAATAATTTTTTTTTTTTTTTTTTTTTTCTTTAAGACAATGAATTAAAAATTCAAAAATTCTCCTGCCTGTCCCATAATTCTTGATGATTTTACTTTCGATGAATCATACAAAATGATTCATCGATGTGTGAAGATTCATTCTTCATTAAATAAACTATAGTGATCGCCTGCTCCTTATCTATATTAATATAGTAACCATGTCAAATCATATTTATATATAATTTGAATGTTTTCTGGCAAACGGCAGATCAGAGGGATTCGGGAATTCCCATAGGGCCGTTTCTTTTTTTAGATATATCTTATCTATAAAAGATTTTACTAAAACGTCATTAATTACAAGGAAAAGTAGAGAGAGTTTGTGTATTTATAATAAATATTTTATTCCACTCTTTATTTTAGGGAATATAAAATTCCAAAAAGTTTTGGGTGGCTATACGTTAAATATTATAAAACTATGATAAATCTTCAGTATAAAGTTCGCTCCCTGCAGAGAGCGCTGACTTACACTTTCCTAGTTCTTTTTTTTTTAAAGTTCTTCGTTCATGATTCGTTCGGTCTTTAGTTTCGTTCACACATGATTTGTTTCGTCACTATTGTCTGTTTCTGACTGAAGTAAACCTAAGCCAAGAATTGACTAAAGTTGTTTAAATTTGTTTTTTTTTTATCTAAATCTGGAGAGTAAAAGGGTAAAACATTAATACATAAAAAAATTTTAGAGGGTTTTAAGAACGAATCACAAAGTGGAGAACGAAAGAATCATGAACGAAGCAAGTCAGCGCTATCTACAGTGAACGAACTTTATAGTAAAGATTACCCAAAAATATTATTTAAGAATTTATCAAGAAAAAAATTTTTTTTTTTTTTTTGAAGTTCAAAATTTCAAGTCGATTATGTCACAAACTCTTGAGGAGATCAAAGATTCAGTCACATTGACCACATTGACTCTCTCACCCCTGTATTTAAGAAAATAAGAGCAAATTCAATCCTCTTGCAGTTGGAGTTAAAATTTTTTCTAAAATTTTAAGAATATATAAAAATTATTATTTATTAATTTTTTTGGGAGGGAGGGGTTTGAACCCCCTGGCTACTATCTTATTGTACAAATTACGGTCGCTTGATAAGTGAATACGATTTACCCGACCATTTCCTTCCTCTCTCTCTTGGTCGTTCTCGAAGATATCTTTTAACTAAAAAAAAAAAAAAAAATACATTTTTTATTTCATTTTTATCAATAATAATTTATTCAAAAATCAGAGTCGTAATTTGATCTCCGTTCATTATTATTCTAGTAGAAGGGATTTTATTTCATATTAATTTTTAATAAACTGCTTTCAATGCAGAAATGTTTTACTACGTATATTATTAACAGACTCGTTTAATTTTTCTCTGTTAATCGATGCGAACGGAAGGAGCCCACTAGAATTTTTACACAAATGGTAATGAAAATCTTGTAAACAAATGACAAAATGTTATAAATATTAATAGAAATTATATAATTGATAAAACAAATGTTTTGTTTATTGACATACCTTCAAGTCTAATTTGCTTCATTTATCCAAATTAATCGTTTACTTATTAATTTCTTCAAGGAAGTATCAAGTCATTTTTTGGTTTGAAATTAAATAGTTAATTTTGCCATTCAAATACGACCTTATTGAGTCAGTTATAGTTTCAAGGAAATAATTCATTCTTGTTACCTGCAAAAGATCACATAGTCAAGATTTTTGTATTTTTTTTTTTTAAATAAATATAATGCAAGAAGGTAGTTTCTTTAATTATCATGTAGTTATTAATTAATATTTAAAAAAGAAAAATGTTAAACGTCTAATTCATTAAAAAATTTATATATTAGTACTACCAATAGTCTTTGACGTTTGGCTCAGAGGTAGAGCATTTGCTTCTGGTGCCAAAAGTCGAGGGTTCGCATCCCGTCCCAAGCGGAAGAATATATAATAATTGAATTGGATTCCAATCAAATAAAATAAATAAGGACGGGATCTAAATGGCCTCCGATGTCGAAAAAGACCTTAAATAAATATTAAAAAAAAACTACGTACTAAAATTTTTATTCTTCTCAAAAAATACAAATAAATGACATTGATGAAGTTGTAAAAACCCCGTTTCTAAATTCAATTTTCCATTAATTTTAAACTGGTAACCGTTGGCTCTAGTTGAAACATTATGATTTAATCGGAGAATTATATGCAAGTAAGACAATACAAAGTTTTTTTGTTTCAATAATTCAAAAATGATTGAAACAAAAAATGACACCTTATTGAAATTCTTTTAAATAAACACAAAGTCATAAATATTATGGTGACTACTACTTAAAAAAAATATGATTTTTAAAGTATTATACCAGTGCATACATACATACATTCATACATTAATTATTAAACAAATTTTTACCCATTAATAATTGTTTAAATCTAATGTTTTATATGTCATTCAAAAGTTTATTTTATACCCTTTCTAAATATTTGTTTAAAATTTATTATAACTTTTTATTTAAAGTAACTTGAAATTTATTTGTGCAGATGTCAAAAAAACGACTTTCACATTATTTTATCTATGAGTTCAAAATGGGCAAATTCAATTAAGTATTAATATTTACAATATATAATTATATTTTAGGGAGTCTGATGCAAGGGCGGACCCAGAGGTGTTTCTCGGAAGGGGGGGGGGGGGTAATCTCAAAAATTTTTTCAAAGTTTTCCGGACACAAAAATTTTTGCCGCCCGCGGAACATTCCCTCTTTTTGCGGAACCAAAAATTTGAACCAAAATTTTTTCCCCGGCCGTAAACAAAATTTTTCCCCCATCCGTAAAAATTTTATTTGTTTTTAATACAAATCGAATTTTTAAATATTAATTTTTAAAATTTTACATTAAAAATAAATTAAAAAAAAAAAAGTATTTTTCCCAAATCTCGGGGGGGAGGGTAATTACCCCCTTTACCCCCCTTGTATCCGCCTTTGCTCTGATGATGATAATGATTATGGAAAGGGAATAAATTTATTTTCTCAACAACAATATTATACTTTTTGTTCTTTTGAGCATATATTTTTTCATAACATGATCTTTGTCAAAATTTTTTCAGTCAGATTGATTTCTCTTCAATTTTTTAATTAAAAATATCTGACCATCATTAATTCTACAAAAACTAAACGCTCAAATAGTTTACAAGATGAACTGACGATTTCGTTGAAGATTTCTTTAAACAAGCAAAAAATTCTTAGTTTATTGAATAATCATATCTGATTCAAATAATAATCTCGAAAATTATTTAAATAATTTTTTTTTTTGTAAGAGATTTCTTCAATTGATGAGTCAAATAAAATTTTTTAATTGAAATTCTACGTTTATAAAATGTAGATCTTTAATTTCAAATTTTAATTTAATTAAAATAAATGTTACTTTCAAAATTATTATAAAATTTTAATTATTAATTGACTGGTCGATTGCCAAAGGTCGCTTAGTTTATGTGATTTTTTTTTTTTATAATAGAGCATTTAATAATTTGTATGCAGACTGCTCATGTTTCAATTATGGTTGGGGTCATTGTATTTTTAAACGTCATGCATAAAAACATTAAATTAAATAATTGATTAGATATTTGATCGCATAAAAATTTTGTCATTCTATTTTTCAATTAATTTTATTTTAAACCACCTTCTCTTTTCCTGTTTACCGATTTATGTGTAGTTGTAGTAATACTTAACATATGCAAAGGCGATTGGGTATTTACATTGGCACCCCTTCCCCTTCTCCTTCCCTCATTTACTTCCTCTTGATACATTACGCCTATCAAATACAAAGACGAGCCACACAACGACTTTTTGCAACCAGGAAGTATGACTCACTGGAGCTAATTTAGTCGCGATCAAAAATGTCATTCACTTCTTGTAGTATATATTTTATAAATACGAGTACTATATGTCCCTCTTCAATCTAATTTGACAGCAGCGTTAAGTGGTCCTAAACTGAAACGCCAACTAATTATCCTAAAGTAGAAATGATTATTTAAAATAAACAGAGAAAAAAAATATTTAACAAATTCTTAAGTATACTACAACTTTGATATACAAAAAAAAAAAACTCCGGGTATACTCATACAAAACTTCCATGCAAAATTCACATTCATATTTGGTCATATCTGTTGATTAGACCAGGGGTTCCCAAACTTTTTCGGTTCCCGGCGCCCTTAATATATCAAAATTTTTCGGTGGCGCCCCATATTTTTTTTTTGAAAATTTGAAAAAAAATCTTGTGTGAGTGGTCACACAGCATACAACTTACTCTTACTAAAAGTAAGTTGTTTTCTGTGCTTATAACACCAGATTTTTGTGTCGAGATATATTTAGTTTCAGCCGATATATTAGAATTTAAGATACAAAATTTATAATTTATATTTTGTTACCAATCTCCAATCTTTTCTATAAAGTATAAAAGTAAAGTGACTTTCAAACAATTTTGAGAGCAAAATGAGAATATATATTTGAAAGAGCATCTAAAAAATAAATGATTTTTGAATTTTAATCAAAATCGTTAGAGCGAATTTTGACAAAATAGAAAAATAAACTGTAAAAGTACATCAGTAAAGTATTAGTACTCTTTGGCCGATTTTTCCTTCGTGCTTTAAATTGAACACAGACCATGTTGCGAAACCCATTTTTTGGATTCAGGGGACCTCAAAACGTGTATATCTATTGAATTTTTGACATGAATCCAATACTTTCTCTCTCTATATATAAACATACTGTATATAGTTAAGAGAAAATAATAATACCTATGTTTTATTTTATTATATGACATAGAATGTTTATATATTAAGCAATTCTCAAAAAAAAAAAAAAAAATGAAGAATCATAACTCTCGTAAATTAACAGAAATACGATTATTATCAAAAAACGGAATAAACAATCTGTGCGAAATAAAAATGAGCAAAAAAGATGTTTAAAACTGTTACTCAATCATCTATGTTAAAAGCATTAATTTACTGACTCATGTTTTTTTTTTTCTTTTTCTCGAACAAACCTCGGAATCACAAAGTAATGTGTCATCAAATCAGTTATGGCTCCCTTTAAATAACTTGAATATTTTCACCTCTAAATGGACTGTTTATCAAATCTCCTCTACTTTCTTTTAAGAATAAAGGATTATTTTCCTTGGGAGAGAATTTCTTCGGCCTTTAGCGAATCGTTAGTTGAGGGTCTCTGTTTGTTCGTGTTTGTTTCAAGGATGTCACATATACAATGGTGAGAGTTTAGGCTACCTTGTAAAATAAAATAAAAAAATAAATAACCAGCTGGAATCAAATCAACATCGTATGATATAGATCAATAAAATAGCGTCCAAACTTTGTTCAATAATAGGGCCAAATTTAATATTAGAAATTGTTTTGCGTGACGCCAGGAAATAATTCAATCTTAAAATCTAACAAAAATATTTGCAACGATTAAATTGGATTTAAAATTTATTGGTTTTTAAAGCATATTATTTTTACTTTCTTTTACCTATATCTTATAGTATTAAACGATCAATGTACAGTATGTGCCCCAAGTGCCTGATGTACTCGAGAGTTTAGCCTTGAGCTTAGTCTCCTTGCCTTGTTCCGCGTTGCGGGGTCGGCGGACCTCACTCTTTCCCTCCAACCCTATCATACGTTTTTACGACACATTTAAACAACTGAAGGACTGCCTGTGTGTTTAAAAAAAATCGGACTATATCTTTTAGATAATTAAATTAGTAATCATTGTGTTAAAAAATAATTAATTTTTTGCCTTTGATTAATTAGCTGGAGCCTTTCAAATGGAATGGACTCGAATGCTTGTTTCCCTATGGGCAGAACTAACGCCATCTCTTGCCGCCTAGAGTAACCAGCTTCTCAATCAGCTATTAACGGTTTTTCGAGACTCGCCCCTTAAGACATTTCCGAAGGCTAAGCATTTAGATTTTCTAAGCTCAAGGCGAAAAATAAAAACAGCACATCAGGCATTTTTAACGGCTACTGTAAGTTTGTTTATTTGTAAGCACATTTCTTAAAAACAGCTCTAAGAATTTTTTTTTTCAAATTTTAAATATAATATATATTATTTCCGGCATACAAAACAAATTGCTGCAGATTTTGTCTTTAGGAAACTTCGTATACCAGTACTTTACTGATGTACTTTTTTTAGATTTTTCTCAAAATCGCTCTAATGATTTGGATTAAAATCAATTAATCTCATGTTTCCACTAAGGACACCTTACTCTGTACTTCACTGGAGAGATTGTTCCCATGATATAAAAATTTTCCTTATAAATTTTACTTCTTAGGTTTTGATCGTAAACTGAATACATCTAGACTTAAAAAAATCTGGTGTGGCAGCACACCAGATTTTTTTTCAGTAATATGTTGGGTAAATGTAAAACTATATCAAATTTTTAAGACCTATATAATTCTCTACCTTTTTTTATTAGTTGATATTTTTTGACTTTTTTGTGCTCCATTTCCCTTGAAGAAGATTCACAGAATAAATATTAGTGACTAATGGACCACTGATAGCAGGTCATGTTGACTCACTAAATGATAGAATGAAGTTGTTGTTTAACATTTGTTTTATTTATTATTATGACGTAAAAATCTCTTCACTCTCCTCTCACTATTTTTCTCTGTCTCTAATCACTCACATGTTTATAAGAATAAAGTGTCATATGAGTTTTAAAAGAGAATGTTAAATTCCAAATTTTATATTGATAAAGTAGGTTGGGCCTCTTAAAAAAGAATTTGGTGTGACTAGTCACACATAACTTAAAAAGGATGATTTTTAGATAAATAATAGAGTGATAAATGCAATTAATAATATATGGTGTGACTGGTTGCACAGCACACAACTTTCTCTTACCTTCAGCAATTGAAAGTTATGTTCTGTACTTGCACACCATATTTTTTGTGTTGACATATATTTAGTCTCCGGTAGTGCATTAGAATTTAATAAATATAGAAAATATTTATATTTTGTTACCATGGCAAACATTTCTCTTATCTTTCCTATGAAGTACAAGAGTACGGCTTGCGAAATGAGAATATACATTTTAAAGAACATCTAAAAAAATTATTTATGAATTTTAATAAAAATCATTAGAGTCAATTTTGAGAAATATCAGTACATCAGTAAGGTACTAGTATTTTTTGGCCGATTTCGTTCAAAAGCTTATTATTACTTGCCAGGAGGATACCTAACTTATATATCAAATTTCAACATCCTAGATCTTTTCGATCTGAGATATTTTGTTCAGAGACAGACCATTTTGCGGGGTCCACTTTTTTGGACTCAGGAGACTTCAAAACGTGTATTTCCATCCAAATCATTTTTTACCTACTTTCTCTGTCTATATACATAAGTAAGAGAAAGTAAAAAAGTTTGACCACCCCTGTTAAATACCTATAGTAACTACCATAACCATTTGTATGTGTTAATACATATCCACTTCCTCAAGCGGATCTCTGAGTTTTTTTTTTTAAGGTTTTATCTTGTTTAACAAGATAAATAAGTCGAATCAGAGAGGGAAATTAGGCAACTGACATCTCTCGCCGGAACTATGCCAAGAATGTGGTACTTCAAATGAGGCATTTTAAATTCATATTTTTTCTCTCTCTCTCTCACTCGCTTAAGAGTTATAAATTTTCAGATTATGTCATAGTGTGTGTGACAGTGTGATATTTGGAATTCAGTAATCAATTAAAACTAAATTCTTCAAGTGCTAACTTGCCTCATGGAGTTTTTATGGAGAGAATATTATTAATATTATGGAAGTCTAATTATAGGCCACATTTTTATTTATTAAAAATACATAAACTGTACAAGCTTATTCTGTAGATCTTTTCAAGTACTGTGCACTTGCTCCGACTCAAGTGAACAGAGAATATTATTTAACTAAATAATTAAGTAGACAAGTATATTTAAATATAAATAAATTACTTTAAAAGTGTGAATATTATTTTTCTTTTAAATAATAGCCCAAAAAATCTGGTGTGACATAACGCACAGCACACAACTTTCTCTTACCGAAGGGTAAGGGAAGGGCACCTTAGTTAACTTGGCCACTAGAAATAGCCTACCGTTAAAATCTGGTTATTTTTCAAAATTTTAATCTCATATTTGGATATTTTATACACAATAGAGAATCCTAAATAAATACAAAATTTCACAAGAATTTGAAAAAAATGTGTAAAAAGTTACAAAAGGAGATCCCCTTTTGAATCGAAATTAACATGCAAATCCCCATAGGGATTTAAAATTGGCTCTATGGAAGGAAGAACCGGAAAATGAATTTGGAAAATCTGAAATACTGAAATACTACATTAGTAAACTGTACTTCAAACAATTTCCACGAAAAATTTTACTGATGTACTTTTTAAAGAGCATCTAAAAAATAGTTGATTTATGAATTTTAATTATAATCGTTAGAGCAAATTTTTAGAAAATCGAAAAAAACTGAAAAAGTACATCAGTAAAGTATTAGTACTTATTAGCCGATTTTGTTCAAAAGCTTATTTTAAGTGCCCGGGAGGGTACCTAAATTGAATATAAAATTTCAGGCTAGTAGTTCATTTTCTTAAAATCGTTACACACAGACACACCCAATTTACGACTCAGGGGACCTCAAAATATGTATTTCCATCAAAATCTTGACAAAGAATTTTTGACATGATCGCAATATATTACCTATATAGGTAAGATATTTTGCATGCGATCATTAATTATCGCACCCCGATATTCCAATTGCCCCCTCTCAACTCTTTGAATCATGAAAATAAAAACTAAGCTTGGCATTTTAAGTTCTTTTAATCAAGTAACAAGTTGTTCGATAATCAGAAACGAAATTTAATTTTAATCACATACAACAAATGATTGATTATAGTTCGATTAGGATAAACATATATTATTAAATTCGAACATACTATCAATATCAAAGTAAAAGCGACGCATAAAGTTTGATTCTCTCATAAAATGGAATAATTTTTTTGAGAAGTCAATAAAATAAAAAAAAAATGTTTAAACAAAAATCTGGTGTGGGTTAGTGAGTTACCGTACACACACCTTTGGTATTTAAAAGTTGTGTTCTGTGCTGTCACACCAGATTTTTAGTGCAGATATATATTCACTTTCTCTTACCTATATATATTGTATATAGGGAGAGAAAGTATTGGATTTATGTCGAGATTTTGATGGAAATACACTTTTTGAAGTCATCTGATTCCAAAATAGTGGGTTTCAGAAAAAGGTCTCCCTGTCTGTGATTAAAATAAATGAAAGAAATGAGCTACAAGGTTGAAATTTTATATTTGAATTAGATACCCTTCTGAGGCATGAAAAGCTAAAATCGGTACATAGAGTAAGGTGGGGCAAAAGTCCGCGCGGGGCAAAAGTCCGAATCCTCATTTTAAAATCCCCGTTAGACTTGGCGTTGTTCTAAACAACTTTGTTAGGTTGGTAACAACAAGAACAGATGATGATTCGAAATTCAATAACGTGTTTGAAGCCGATTGTTAACAAGGAGCAAATTTATGTTTTTGTCACCTTCCATCTAATATTTATGGAAATTATCATGGTTGCAGCATGTACCAGCATGCACTTTTCTAACTATCTAAGTCTTTGATTGCAAGCTGATATCCCTAAATAAATATTTTTAAACCTTTTTCTTCTCTACAGTTAACAATAAAAATTTTTTATAACACTTCGATGAAAATAGCTAAATGGGGCAAAAGTCCGCGGCCTCGACGGGGCAAAAGGCCCAATGGATCTCCAATGGAACAAATGTCACCCAATGATATTCGAGTTTCTAATACCCCTACCTAGTAGTTTCTGGGTTCTAATACCCCTACCAAGCATTTTATCGGATTAATGAGCCTAGGGAAACGAGCACGACCCGAAATGTTTATGCAGATTATGAACTTCAATCTTACTGGGGACTAATTGTTATAAGGCCTATTGTGTATTTCTAATAAATAAAATAAATACATAAAACATACCTATACCTAATGTATTTCTTATTAAGTTTTTTTAACCTGGTTCGAGAGTTTGTTCGCTGCAGGGACAATTGTTTGCACCTAAGGACTTTGTTCGCTAGTGCGGACTTTTACCCCTCGGTGGGGAAAAGTCCGCAAATGAAAATTTTTGTTTAAATACCTCTCCTACTCTTATGCTACCGAATTGGAGACCAAAAAATTATGTAAGATAGCCAATTAACCAGGCTTTCAGGGGATGTTCCTATTTTTATTGTATCTTTCATAGGAAGGTCAAAAAAATTCCCAAAGAAAAACTGCGGACTTTTGCCCCACCTTACTCTATATTATACTAATACTTTATACTAGTATTTTTTCAGTTTTTTTTCGATTTTCTCAAAATTCGCTATAACAATTTTGATTAAAATTCACAAATCAATTATTTTTTAAGATGTTCTTTAAAATGCATATTTTAATTTTACCCTCAAAATTGTTTAAGCACACTTTACTTTTGCACTTGGTAGAAAAAATAGGAGAAATAGATATTTTAACAAAATATGAATATTTTTCCATATTAATAAATTTTATATCTTGAATTCTATCTAATGTAGGACCTACTGCTGGAAACTAAATATATGTCGACACAAAAAAAAATGGTGTGACAAGCACAGAAAACAATTTTCAACTACCGAAGTAAGAGACTGGGTGAATGGCTCTTTTATATCAACTACAAGAGTAAAGTGTGCTTCAAACAATTTTAAGGGAATATGACAATAAAGTTTAATCGAAATCAAAATATTTTGAGAACATTTTAAAATTGTGGTGTGACTGGTCGCACAGCACACAACTTTCTCTCATCCTTCGACAAGAGAAAGATGTGTACTCTGCTTGTCACACCAGATTTTTTTGTGTCGAGATATAATTAGTTGCCCTTAGCACCTAAGTTCCAAACTTGACCACGCGATTCATAAATGGCGCTGAGCTACGAATGCTTCCACATCAGTAAAGTGTACTTCAGACGATTTCCACGAAATATTCCACTGATATAGCATCAAAAAAAAATAGTTGATTTATGAATTTTAATCAAAATCGTTGGAGCGAATTTGAAGAAAATCAAAAAAAAAAAAACGGAAAAAGTACTGAACTAGTACTTTTTGGCCGATTTTGCTCAAAAGCTTATTTTCACTCCTTGGGTGGATGCCTAACTCAAATATAAAATTTCAATCTCCTAGCTCTTTTCATTCTTGAGATATTTCGTTCACAGACAGACGGACCCACTTTTTTGAACTCAGGGGACCTCAAATCTCCATCAAAATCTCGACATCGAATTTTTGACATGATCGCAATACTTTCTCTCTATAAATATTTCATATATAGGGTAAGAGAAAGTATTAATAAAAAAACTAGACAAGTACTTGTATTCTTTGATTGATTTTATTCAAAATTAACATGTCACATTACAGGCGGGTATCTAACTTGAAAATAAAATTTTACACTCTTTTTTGAGCGACCCACTTTTTTGAACTAAGCAAAAATTTTTTGATTCAATCGCAATACTTTCTCTCTATATCTTACACATATATAGTTAAGAGAAAGTAAAAAACAATTTTTCATACATGTCGAAATAATATTATTTAATAAATAAATAGTATATCATTAGTTAAGAAAAAAATTTCCCTAATAAATACAAGATTAAAAGTCATATAAGGTCTCTCGCCCCGGGGCCATGCGGCTAATTGAATGATAAAATTAAAAACAAATTTCTACTTTATTTAGGAAAAAAATCAATTGAATTCCTAATTAATTAATTAAGTTCTTCTACATTTTATTAACTTGTATTTGACCTCAATCGAGTTAATAAATAAAATCACTAATACTATATTTAATTTGAATTCAAATTTTTTATGCATGAAAATATTAATACCTATTGTATTTATTGATTATGAATGATTTTTTTTTTATATACCAAATATCAAAATGTTTGCTTATTTTTTTTCGTATTCGATTTCTATACGCGTTAGTCTTGTTTTTAGAAATAAAATGTCAGATAAACCTAAATATATAACTCTGGTATCTCAATAATAATTTATATTAGAATTAATAATTTATTTTTCAGGTTTTATTAAAATATAAAATATATAAATAGAGACAATTATTTTAAAGATTTCTCTATTTTTGATAAAAAAAATTGCCCTTGGAATGTGAAGTAGGTAAAGATGGTGATTTCAAAAAAATTTCAGAGCAAAATAAGAATATATATTTGAAATGATATGTAAAAAATTATTTATTTATGAATTTTAATCAAAATCGTTATAGCGAATTTTGAGAAATTCAAAAAAAAAAAACTCAAAAAGTACAGTGAGCGCCACAATTAAGTCCCCACCTGATAGCTTTAGCCTTACGTATATGGTATAGAATATGGTAAATGGTGAAATAATTTTAACTTTGAAAAGGTAAAATAAAATCATCTGTACCAGATTTTACGTTTTACCTTTTCGGTCATTAAAATTATTTCACTTTACACCATATACTATACCATATACTTAAGGCTAAAGCTATTAAGTGGGGACTTAAATTGTGGCGCTCACTGTACATCAGTAAAGTACTAGTCCTCTTTGATCGATTTTGTTCAAAAGCTTCATGGTAAGTCCCATTGGGGTACCTAACTAAAATATGAAATTTCAGCATCTTAGCTCTTTTCGTTCTTGAGATATATTGTTCACAGACAGACCACGTTTAGACTCAAAACGTTTATTTCCATCAAAGTAACAAAGAATCTTCTAAGCTCACTAAAAAAAAGGACAAATGAAAAGTTGATTTATTCTTTGAAAGGAAGTATAATATAGTCATACAAGTAGAAACACAAATTTTGACATTATATAATTTTCTTAAGACGGATTCAATTAATATGATAATAAAAATTACTTTTGTACTTTATATGAAAGTTAGAAGAAATAGTAGGCTAATGCCATTGTAACAAAATATAAATATTTTTCAATGCTTATAAATTTTATATCTTGAATTTTAATGTACCGCACTGTCGGAAATTAGATATATGTATATATGTTGACACAAAATTTCTGGTGTGCTAGCACAGAACATAACTTTCAATTACGAAAGATAAGAGAGAGTTTTGTGCTGTACGACCAGTCACACCAGATTGTTTTTCAAAATTTGATGAAATTGATTTTCAACAAAACGGCGCACAGTGGTCCGATTCGCTTCAAAAGCGGATATAATAACTCTTCTTCTTTCCTAGCCTTATTCCCGCAGTGCGGGATGGTTTTTTTGAACCGGAAGAAATAGAATAGGCCGGCTGATGCACGGTCTGACGCATGTTGAAAATATAGAAGAAAGGGACAGGCATGTAAAGAGCAGAAGTCCCAGCTCGGGTAGCTCGTGGTCGCCATCCACGTACCCACAAGATGTGGGCCCCTGAGCATAAAATCGGTCATAATAATTAATTAATATAATTAGATAAAATACAAATTCCATATTACTTACTACAATAATGAGTCATAAAATTGAAAATTTATTCTTGACAAATAATTCCATATAAAATGAGGAAGAAATCAATTGCTAAGCTAATAAAAATCATTCCAATGATTCAATGAATTATTTACAATGGAGGTTGAGTGAATGCGAAATCTTAAATTTCTAACACTAATTTATTATCAATGAAATGGAATGATATTAATCGAAACAAAATGTTTCTCTATCGAATTTCAACAGGCACGAGTAAATGAAGCTCTACTCTTGTTATTTGATATATTTTATTTTTGTTCAAAATTAAACATTTCAAACTTGATTGGGATCTTCTGCTAAATCCTTGGGAGTGATATTTAATTTTAATGATGTCTTGATTTTCAAGAAATAAATATATGAACAAAACATCGAAGTAGAATTTAAATATAAAGTCGTCACTGCGTATTTTATTTAAATAAAAAGTATCCTGTGTAAACACAAACGTAAACAAACGGTGCCCCTGAACCAGCTTTCATCAAACGCCCAACTTGGAATACATCGCTGAGCAAATCTGACCTTGATTAAATTCAATAAAATTATAAATAATTAATTTATAAAAATGGGAAAGGGTCATAAATGACCTCAGATGCCGAAAAAGACCTTAAATCAATTCCAAGACTGAATCCATTTGGTCTTTTGTCATATATAATTACTAAACTTTTGAATCGGTTAGTATATTTATAAAATTTAAACGACTGAATGTTTTATTAAAAGATACATCGATTTTTTTTTAAATGTAAATGAATAAATCAAAATATCTTCTGAGTTTAATAAATTCTAAATGCTTTCTTTTGATGATTGATATCTAATGATTTAGTTAAACGAGATCCATTTTCGCATTCTTCTAAATATGAGTGAATACTTTCAATCAAAAGTAGCATTTTTTTTTTTAAAGATATTCTCAGAGATAACTTTTTTTTCCTTTACTTGATTTGTACTCACACCAACAACTTAATTATAATGATTTCTTTTTTTTTTTAGTAAAATTTTTAATATATAGAACGTCATTTTAATGATAACATACTTCACATTAAGTGAAAATTTCTCACTTTTTTTTTATATTTTTTAATAAGTCAGACTATTAACAATTTTACTACGAAGGGGTACTAAGGCTTATTAGATTAGGCTTATTAGATAGACGAACTTTACGCCCCCCTCCAACTGTCTACGGTCACCTCAAACAGACAGTGACAGACAGACGGACACTCCACAATTACATATATCGATAAGTATTAAAATATATAGAAGGAAAGGAAAAGAACCAATTTCTTGTTATATTTTATGCATAAGTAATGTATCCAAAGAATTCACCGTTGGCACTAGTTGAAGCATTCTTTAATTTAATTAAACATAAGAAATGGTTTAACTAGTGATGAGAAGTGGCTGTAGGCTTTGAATTGGGTATAGGAGACTTTGCAGCCAAGGAATTAAATAAAAAACTTTTATTTAATTGTTAAACGTCGACGTTTCGGTCGCAAGTCACGACCTTCCTCAGGACGATTAATTGTTAGAATACAAGGTTGACAGTATTATATTTAATTATCATTGTCAATTATACAATATTTAATTGGGCTAATATAACGTGTTATATTAGCCCAAGCAAGGGGAGAAGACCGTCCATTGATTGTAATAAATCCTAAGCGAACAAGTCACTCACTCGTAATACATATAGCCCAATTAAATATTGTATAATTGACAATGATAATTAAATATAATACTGTCAAACCTTGTATTCTAACAATTAATCGTCCTGAGGAAGGTCGTGACTTGCGACCGAAACGTCGACGGTTAATAATTAAATAAAAGTTTTTTATTTAATTCCTTGGCTGCAAAGTCTTCTATACCCAATAAGAAATGGTTTAAAAATTTAATTGAAATTAAAAAACAAGATTTCAATGCTTGTTTCAACCTCTAATTACTAAGAATACGATATTATTTACAATATTATACTCTAGGTGTATCGATCTACAATATTTTATCTTCTTCTTTCTTGGCCTTATCCCTATGTTGGGTTGGCAAAATTAATTTATAAAGAAATGAAACAGAGAGAAAAGCAAGCCGACCCGTCTCACGGCCTGACGCTTGATATGAAAAGGGAAAAAAAAGGCTGGCATAAAGGAAAGGAAGAAATAACAGTCTTAGCTCGGGTAACTCGTGGTCGCCATCCACGTACTCACTAGGAGTGAGCCCCTGAGTGGGATCTACAATATTTTATATAAACTCAAAAATAAAACATTTCCGAATTGTTATTGAAATTAAATTTATAAATTATTTTTGGGCACATATTCACATATTAACATCCAATGGGAACTTTAGTTGCAATCATGGGCGTAACTAGAGAATTTGGCTGGGGGGGGCACGGGACCAGCCATCCCCGCTGGGGGGAGGCATGGGACCAGCTAACTCCGGTGGGCCTGGAAAGCCCCATATTTTCTCAATTTTTTTGGGGGCAAGGAGCTTTCTGGGGGGGCACGAGCCTTCTGGGGGGCAGGCCCCTCCGGCACTCCCCTAGTTGCGCCCATGGTTGCAATATAAATATTTGATTTTTTTTTATTAAAAAAGAAAAAAAGAAATTCTTTTACGAAATTTGTAAAAAATTTCCGTTTAACGCGATTGCAAGATGTGAAACGATTAATGTCTTATTTCTTATCAGGTAGGAGGCAACTTTTCCACACTATAGGGATTTAAAAAAAATAAGAAGAAGAGGAAATAATAATAAGAAAAATTTAATTATCAAAAAATGGATTTTATTTATTTTTCTAAAATCAGAAAACCGAAGTAATCAAAGCCGGACTGTTAAGATACAAAATTATTGATTTGACTGGACATACTGTATTTGACCATCCAGGATATGCTGGGGTTAGAAAACTTCACCACGGCGTAGTAAAAACATCTCGCGGACGTCAAAATAAATTTCTTAAATCATCTTCTGTTTTGACAAAATTTAATTTTAAAGATGGACACTTTTGAGATAAACAAAACAATTTGATTGGGAGAAGGCTGGCAGATGTAGAAAAGAAATGCCAGCCTTAGTTTGGATAACTCGTGGTCGCTATCCACATACTCACAAACGTGAGTTTTTTTTTGCATGGAAAAAGCGAAAAATTTAAGACTTCTGATTGAAGAATAGGCAATGCGACACTGCATCATCACTATAACAAAGATAAAGTTGAGATTTTTTTTAAAGTTGCTGTGAAGTACGATCAAATAAAAAAGCACCTGAAAAAGTGCATCAGTAAAGTACTTAGGTAAAATTAGCAGTTGGTCAATATAAAATTTCACTGTCATAATTCTTTTCTTTCTTGCTTTTAAACCAGAAAGCCATTTTGCGGGACATTTTTGGCATCAAAAACTGTATCGAGTTTTTGAAATGTTGGAGTTGCGAGGATGCAGCCAAGGACCAATAAAAACACCAATTCCAATATGAGACGTTTCGGCGAAAATTTTATTTTGCCATCTTCAGTCGTTTAGGAATTTTCATGTTTATATAGATAAGAGAAAGTAAAAGTTGTTTGTTCTTTAAATTTCGCTTTAAAAAAAAAAAAACTGTGAATTTTCAAATGTAGTTTAATACATGGCTTTTGAAATGGGGAATTCCTTCCTTGTGGGGGAGATTTAGCGAAGGGTTGATGGAGTGACTCACCTTATAATCGATAAATAGGCCTTATATACTGTATTATATAGATTGGCAACAACCCAAAGTTACAAAATGATCTGGCTATTGATAGTTGTTATTTGGCGAATGGTTAGTCTAATCTCGAGGGCGATTTTCCTGAGATAAAAAGCTCACCTGACTCAGCGGAGGCCCCTGGGGTGGGGGCAGCCCGGGTCTCAGCAGGAGAGTTCTCATCGTTGAGTCTTCATCGAGACTCTCTCATAAGTCTTTCGGCTTTTAGTCATTCTTCTGACTTACGTGCGCTCAAGACATCGGGAAATACCTGATAATCGGCTCTCAGATTGTGTTCAGTTTGTCTTAGTTTGTTTTTTTTTGATAATCAACAATTATGGAAATTGAACGAATGCGCGGAATCGCTTTTAGCGAGGAACCGTCTTATAGTTTCCTCGAGGTGTGCCGGGCGGTGAGTTTTTTTTTTTTTTTTAATTCATAAAACCCGCTACTTCGAACAATTAAAATTTCTTAGTTGGCGGATGAGCAAATAGAAACCCTCGCCTAATAATTTAAGTTTCTCCAAACATTTTGAATATACATTCTATTATAAGGAATTTCACTGTGAGATGTTAATGTAAAAATAATAATAAAATAATTTAATATTTCATTTTTTTTATTGGTGACTGTATGCCGGTATATGACAGTTTCGGCTCATTGTCATCATAAGGTCTGCAAAGAAGCATTTACAAATTATTTACAAAATTTTAAGTAAATTCATTTTCACTTATAAATTATATTAGAATATTTATTAAAAAAAAAACTGTTCTCCTAATTATATTAAATTTTTAAATATAGTTTTCAAGTCCCTTGACACTTTATATTTAATTAAAAAAAAGAAAACTCCTTTTATAAGAAATAAAATTTTAAAAATACAAATTATTTTTTATTAATAATGGAATAAACAATGATTAAAATAAAAATAAAGATGAAATGAGCCTTTTAGTAAAATGTAAGAAGAGGGGATGTGTTGAAATGACACGTGTCTTCACCCTCCTCTTCAAATGGAAATCTAATATTACTTTTGGGAAGATGATTAGGAAAATTTACACAAGATGGGGTATTAAATCAACCATGTCTAACTTTTAGAGGGAGGAAGTTATTATACGAGGCCTTTTTGAAATTGGCTGAGAAATGGGGAAAGATCCTTTGAAATGTCGATCAAAGTACTTTAATAAATATTACTTTCTTTAAGTAATTATTCCCTAAATCAACTTATTTGCAAGAAGATAAATAAAAAAAATTAATATATTCTTCTTGATATTTTTATATCAAATAAATATAAGGTATCTCCTATTTTTTTTTTTTTTAATAAATTCTAAGTAAAATATTTAGAAATATATGTATGATACAAAACGAAAATAAATTTATATAAATAAATTGTAAAAAATTGTCTGAGCCGGGAATCGAACTTAGGATCTCTCGAGCTCTGTGAGTTAATAAATATTAATTAAATATTTTGTTTAATAAATAATTAATTTTTAGAATATTTATATAAAAAAAAATTTATAAAAAGTTTTTCAACTTAATATTAATATAAAAATTTTATAAACAATTTTTCTAAAAATTTTAATTATTTTTTTAGACAATAAAATAAATAAATCGAATATAAAAATTTAATTCAATCAAAAAAAAAAAAAATTTTTTTTTAATTAAAATTGTTTTTTTAAGTTTTCTACCTTTAAAAAGCCTTGAAAATATAATATTATCGTTATCTTAAAAATGATAAGAACTTGGCTAAGTATTTAAAACTATTATTCATTTATTATTTTTAACTAGAGAAACATAAAAAAAAAACAACAAAGAAAAACTTGTACTATTTTTTTAATATAAAAAATAAAATTTGTAATTTATATAAAAAAATCATATATATATGTAAAATAATTTTTAAATTTTAAAAAATAAATCTTTTAAAAAAAGTGACCATGTGATAAGCTGATTATTAATTTAATCTTTAGTTATCTATTATTTCATCACTTCGTTTTTTTTTTTTCTAAGATGAAAATCTAAGTGGATTTCGTGTTAGAGAAGGTGAGGTTCAAATTCAAAACTCAGGACACAATAGACGTCTCACAGTAATAATCTAGAGCAGGGCTAGAAGAGACGAAAGCGTGGGAGGTGCTCTATACCCTGTCTCTGTCTCATAATTTAATTGATACAGAGGCACAGGTTGAACATTAAAAGAAGATTCACACGTTTAAAGTGAGAACTGACCCCGTTTACGCGACCCAAACTCTTTAAAACAATTATTAAATTCATATTTTTTTTTTCAAGTAATTAATACAAATATTAATATGAAAGTCATTAAAGGAGAGAAAACAATCAAATTCTTTGAGGGTCGGTCAAGTGGGAAAGGAAAGAGATCTTAATGATTCAAGCCCTTGTTTCAAGTACTGTAAATACTTTAGATAAAAAAGACACCGGGTGATAAAGTTTCGAATGAAATTTAAATAATTTTTTGATATTAAAAAACACTTGTAATAGACAGTGACGCCTCTGACCCTCAGAGCACAGGTACAGCTCTCGCTTATGTCATTGATACACATAAATAAATTTAGATGTCGAAAATAATTATACTACACTATAAAAAAATATCAATTTCCAATCGTTTTTCATATACTTTCGTGTTTGAATTATAATATACCCAGTTTTTGAAATCAAATTCATATACAAGTTTATAAAATAGAATCACTTTGAAAAAAAAAAATATGAATTTTCAATCGTTTTTCTCATGCTTGAATTTTAATATAAAATATACCCAGTTTGTGAAATCAAATTCATACACTAGTTTATTAAGTAAAAAGAATTAAGTAGCTTAAAAAGTATGATATTCTTAATATGGATATCCCTTGAAAATTGTTAACAGTGTAGTTTGAAACACATTTTATTTATTTAATTTATTTATTTATTTGTTTAATTAATTAAATACGGATCACGCCCAATTTACAAATGTATTTACAATAATTTTATTAGTCAATATAAACTTCTATACACTTGTTCTAATTTATTCCATCCCTTAAATGCGAATCGTGAAGACTCTCGAAATACGCGTCCTCTGCTGTAATTACCTCTTCGTTCGATGAAAATAGTATTTGAAGAATGAATATTAATTAATAAATATATTATTACTGTGGGTAATAATCCCCTCTTCCCGAAGGTTTTTTTTATTACAATTTTGGCTAATTAAACTGACCAACAGATTTTGATTCGAGGTATTTAGAGCTATTCTTGGGTATATGGATAACGCTGATTCTAAAAATCTCTCATCAGCTCTAGTTTTAGAGATATAGAGAAAATTAAATTTTAATATAAAATCGGCTCTTATTTTGAATTTTCTAGATTTTTTTAAGATGTTACCCCTTAAAAATTAGCAGATAGTTGAAATACATAGAAATATACTAATCGGAGGTGGTTTCTTCTTCTATCTTGGCCCTATCCCTATGTGGGGTCGGCAAAATTAATTTATAAAGAAATGTCCCATGGCCTGAGGCTTGATATAAAAAAGGCTGACATAAAGGAAAGAAAGCAATGCTAGCCTTAGCTCGGGTAACTCGTGGTCGCCATCCACGTACTCACTAGAAGTGAGCCCCTGAGTGAACTAATCGGAGATAGTTTAATGGTGCAAAATACGGAGCTAAAAGTTTAGAAAAATTGAATTTTAAATTTGGACATCTTTAATAAAATTTTTACCATCCCTGAAGGCAAAAAACAAAAAAATATTTATGATATTCTATAGTACTTTAACTTTCCAAAAATTTTGCAAATCTGTCAAGCTTATCACCACCGATTGGGCTGAAACTTTATATTTCAACTACGTATCTGCATATTAAACAAAAATCCAGACAATTCAATATAAGAGCATATTTTCTATTTAAATTTAATTTTCTCTATAAATCTAAAATTAGAGCTCTCAGAGCAAATGGTATTCTCAAACGGCGCTACCCATATACAAAGGAATAACTCTAAATTTCAATGCATCAAAAAAAAGAAAATTGTATTGGCCTCTGTTATTTATTTCTTGTTTCGAGTTTTCTCAGTAAATTTTAAGTCCTGGTATTAAAATTTTCAGTCCATAGATCACTCACTTTCTGAAGCTTTGGTTCGTACCAAATCACTCAATGAATGGTTCGTAGCAAAAAGAAAAGATTTTTACTGGCGTAGTATACACACAATGCCCGGAAGTAGGGTTGGTAGATTCGGAGGGTGAATCGATTTTCGATTTTCGATTTTTAAAATCGAAACCAAATAATCGATTTTTAAAAAAATCGATTTTTGCCTTTAAAAAATCGATTTTAATCGATTTTCGATTTTTTTACAAAAAATTTTTCGTTATGCTTATAATTTGATTTTAAGGTTCAGCTTACGAATTTCAAGAGGTTTATAGAACAAGAAAAATAGAACGTTGCATTACTGATGCCCAAATCAATTTATTCAGTCTTTATAACTTCTTTAAAGACCAACACATTGTATATGTTGTCTTTGTATTAATACATGGTATAACATACAGTATTTAGTCTTTATAACTTAAGTTTTAACGTTATAACGTAAGTTTTAACAAACCAAGAGAATCAAACATCAACTTCTATATTTCTTAAAAAATCTGGTGGGACTCGTCGCACAGCACAACTTCCTCTTATCTTCAGTAAGCGAAAGTTGTGCCAGATTTTTGTGTCGACATATATTTAGGTTCTGACAGTAAGCTTAAGGTACATTTGAATTCAAGATTTTTTTTTTTTAAACACACACTTTTTTCTCATTCACACACACATACACACAGTCTTTTCGGCAACTTAGGCCATTTAAGACTTTAAACGATACTCGTATTTATATAATAATATATTTATTTGGGATCCAGGCATTCTTATTTAAGCCATTTGGTATCCAATTGTCTTAAATAAAATCATCGGACTGCCTGGGGTCCGAACCCGCGACTTTTGGTATACGAGGTTAGCATGCTAACCCCTACATCAAGCCCCGAGGGCTGAATTTCAAGATATAAAATTTATAATCATGGGGAAATATTTATATTTTGTTATCATTGCAACCAATTCTCCTATCTTTCCTATGAAATATAAGAGTAAAGTGTACTTTAAAATGAGAATATACATTTTAAAGAGCATCTAAAAAATAATTGATTTTTGAATTTTAATCAAAATCGTTGGGGCTATTTTTAAGGAAATCAAAAAAAAACCTGAAAAAAACTACTTAGTAAAGTACTAGTACTTTTTGGCCGATTTTAATTAACAGCTCATTTTCTCGCTCCAGGGGGGTTATCTAACTTAAATATAAAATTCCAACCTCATAGCTCAATTCCTTCAAGCTTAAAATTGAACACAGACAGACAGACCATGTCGTGAAAATCACTTTCTTGAAAAATCGAAAATCGAAAATCGGCCGTCAAAAATCGATTTTTTCGATTTTTTCAAAACACTGAATCGATTTCGATTTTAATCGAAAATCGACGCTCAAAATCGATTTTCGATTAAAATCGAAATCGATTCGACCAACCCTACCCGGAAGATGGGAAAAATGTTTAACTTGCGATTGAATAAAAAAAAATCATTGTGTGGTTTTATGAAACCACGATGCAAGTGAAACTTTTTTTTTCGGACCGTAGGCGTTTAACTGAAAATTTTCAGAAAATCATTCAATTAAGGGTATTAAAATCACGTTTTTAATCTTAACTTAATAATTGGAAAATGGGAATAATGATGGGAAATCAATAGAAGTATGTTAAAAACTGAGAACAATATTTATTTAGTAATTGAAGATTTGAATCATTTTAAATTATTTAAAAAATTATATTTTATCAATTTAAAAATTAAATAATTAAATCTTACAATTATTTTTTTATAATTCGTCATATATATTAAATTTCAACTTTCTTATTTTTGTCGTCACGGCTTGTGACGTCATGGCTTTTAGCGTCAAAGCATTTGACGTCACGACTTGTAACGCGACATGCTGATAGAAGAGCGAAAAAATTTGAGAGGATCAAATAAAAGTTACACTTTAAAAAACTTTTTACCATTAACGAGTTTTGTTACCGCATTTCATACTTGTAGATTTGGTAAATGTAAGCTCCGATGAGCGCCTGGTCTTTTATTTATTTTTGAATTGAATATTCTTTAACATATAATTTATATATTAGTCTCTCTCCAGAAATTCAACCTGAAAGCCTTTGCGTCCTCATAAGTTTTAATTAGCTTAATGGACAAACCATTAGGGCGCAAACCCAAAAGCTCTTCGAATCGATTTCTTTAGAGAGCTAAATATTTTCCCTATGCTTCTTAAACTTAATAGACAATTGTTTTATAATTTAGTTATTAAATCATTCAGGCTTAACATTTATTTAGTCTTTTTGCATCCAAGCCATCAATAACGTTATTGTCATATTTCTTCCCCCACCACCCTATCGTCAAATTGACAAAATCACGCTCTATTTCGTAAAATAATATTTTCCAATAAAAAAAAAAAAAGGAAAAACAATTTAAAATTTTTTACACTAATTTAGAGGTGAAATGGTTGAGGGTTTGCGGAGTTGAAAATTTCCCGAAAGGAATTTATTTTAGGACCGAATGAAAGCGGCAGCAATCATGTGCTGAATATCAATAATGCTTGCCCCCTCTACAATCTATAACGAAGCTTAAATATTAATTTAACTATAATTATCACTAGAGTGTAACCCAAAGGTATGCTCGGAATTTGCGTCTCGATAAGAGGAGATTTAAAAATTCATAGATATGGAAATTTCTCGAAAGATAAAAATACTAATTAAATCGAGAGCTAATCTTTTTATATATAAGAAAAAAAATAGTTAATATTCCTCATTCATTAATAATTGTTAGAAATATGAACATAATAAGATTGTTTTCTAAGGAACGGAGTATTTGTCTGATGATCAGACCTTGTTATGAATCATGCTTCGACGTAGTGGGGAATATTGACTTTTCATGTCATCAAAATAATGCAAATTTCTACAAAGGAAATGGAATGACTATTTCCGCTCACCGACTTTTATATATCAAAAGATCAATCGTTTTTAAATTAGAGTTAAATTTAAGGCATGATAGAAACAGGGGACACTTCACTTTTTAAAAAATTTATTTTTTAAATACCAGGATATGAAAATTTACAACAAAATACAGTAATTTATTTTATTTCAACTACCGGTTTCAGTCACCTTTTTTTTTTGACCTCTTCAAGTTTACATACACAAAATTCTTACGTCAGGGAATAATTTTTAAGAAAAAAAATCTGGTGTGACTGGTAGTACAGCAAACATTCTCTTATCTTCGGTAATTTAAAGTTGTATACTGTGCTTGTCACACCAGATTTTTTGTGTCGACATATATTTAGTTTCCGCCGATTTATTAGAATTCAAGGTGTAAAATTTTTAAACATAATTTTGTTATTATGGCAACCATTTTAACTCTTTCCTATGAAGTACAAGAATAAAGTGTGCTACAAACAATTTTGAATTTAGAATAAACATTTAAAGAGCATTTAAAAAATAATTCATTATCAAAATCGTTAGAACCAATTTTGAGAAATTTAAAAAAAAAAAAAAAACAGAAAAGAACATCAGTAAAGTACTAGTACTTTTTGACCAATTTTATTCAAAAGCTTCGTGTCCCGTGCCAGGAGGGTACTTGACTTAAATCTCAAATTTCAACCTCCTAGCTCTTTTCGTTCTTGAGATATTTTGTTCAAAAACAGTCAGACACTTTTTGGGCTCAGGGAACCTCAAAACGTGTATTTCTATCAAAATCTCGACATCGAATTTTTGACATATATCCAATACTTTATATATATATATATATATATATATATATATATATATATATATATATATTAAAATATATATAAGTATTTGCTTAAAAGTTGCAAAATGAGAGACAGTTTTTTAGAAAAAAAAATATTTTTCTCATGATGTCGTTAATGAAAGAAATTTAAAATGCAATAATTAAATTATGTATTTCATATTCTCTTTTTTTTTTTTAAATACACCGAATAATCATCTTTAAAATAAATATTAAAAATGAAATAATTAATTAATTGTTTAATAAAAATTTTAAAAATCCAAAAAAAATAAATAAACAAGGTTTTGTTCCTTAATTTTATCCCTTGTACCGAATTTTGTATAATATTTTAACTATCTAACTACGATTTGGGCTGTTATTTAACCATATGATTAGATACGATGTGAAAAAACTCGAAAGTCATAGTCAACTAGCATATCCGAGGGTTAGTTAGTTAATTAGAAGTAAAGCAACCGGACCTAAATCAAGGGAAATTTCTTGTTTTGGTAATAGAAAGAAGCCTGGGCATAGTCAGACATTTTGTTGGGGGGGGGGCAACCACTCGTTAGAACGAGAGGGGAAGTATGCAATTAATATATAGGTTTATTTATTATTATTATTATTAATTATTTTTCTTAAAGACTCATTAAAAAAAAAAATCACAATGGGAAAAATATATATTTGCGTTGCCCCTCCCTGCCCCGCTGGCTACGCCCATGGAAAGAAGCAAAATTTTAGAAATATCAATTTTTTTAAATCATCTCCGCCAACCCTGAACGAAAAAAGAGGCATTTTTGAAAACGTTTAATATCCATTAATTGTGCGTTTGTTAATAGGTATATAGATGAAGCTTTTAACCAGTTGAAAGGAAAACGTTTATTGAACGGTTAATAGCATTCGAATAATCAATTTAATTTTTTTTTTTTTTTTTTTTTTGAAATCTCTATTATGACTCAACATTAAATATGATTAATGCTTTAACCGTATAGTCTTTTAAGAACAATTTAAACGGTTAACTAATTAAGAAAAATTCTTTAAAAAGCAAAATCTTGTTACGTTGGGGTATTTTAACTTTCTTTAGATTAATTTAGTGTCTCCGCAATTTCTTCTTGAATTATTAAATAAAATCCTCATGATGTAGCTATTCAAATTTATTTATTATTATTTTTTTTTTTTTTTATTTAAGATCTTTTTCGGCATCTAAGGCCATTTCGACCCCATCCCTATTTATTTCAAATGATTTATAGTCAATTCAAATGAAATAAATTTTTTTCGCTTGGGATGGGAAGCGAACCCGGTACCCCGGCACGAGAAGCTAGTGTCTTTTCTCTGAGACACTGGCATTAAAATTTATAAAAAATAAATTTGATCGTTAATTTGTTATCAATTTTAATATATTGTAATTTCATTTCAATACAAGATATCCTAAATTTTGTTACGAAAGATTGGAATATGTGAATAGAAAAAATGCCAATCTTTGACTCCATGAGTGAAATTAAATTTATTTTATTTTACGATCTTTTTAATTAATTTTTTAAATAGGACTTTCTTTAACAGGCTTAAAAAATTTACTATACTTGTAAATTCAGTGAAACCCACAACATTTTCCTGAAATTATAAAATCAAGAATAAATAAAATAATAATTTAGTTTTTTACTTTCTCTTACATATATATTAATATGATAATATATTAGAGAGAAAAAATATTAGTCGTATGTCAAAATTTCGAGATTTTGATGGAAATACACGTTTTGAGATCCCGTGAGTCCAAAAAAGTGCGTCCTGCAAAATTGTCTGTCAGGGACGTATATAAGGGAGGGCCGGAGGGGGGCCCAGGCCCCCTAAAATTTTTTTTTTCAAATTTATATTCATATTTAAGCGTATATGGCCAATATCTATATTTTTATGGCCAATTTATATATTTTTGTTTGAAAAATTGCGTCGCATAAATATGTGATAAAAAAAATGAAATACGCCCATATAAGCATTTTTTTAATAAAACTTTTGTCTTTGAGACGTCCGGGCCCATAAGGACTCAGGTGAAAACGTAAAAATTAAAAAAAAAAATTTAATGAAAATTTGTCTTTGAGAGCTATATATTTTGAGAGCTAAATATTTTGGTGTATGGGGGAGGGGGGATTATTAAAAATGAGTTCGGCCCCCCTCCCGAATAAATTCAATATATGCCCCTGGTCTATGTGTTTGTGAATGAAATATCTCGAGAACGAAAAGAATTAGGAGGTTGAAATTTTATATTTAGGTTTGGCACCCCATTAGTACCTAACAAGAAGCCTTCGAACAAAATCAGTGGAAAACTTCTAGCACTTTACTGGTGTAATTTTTTAGTTTTTTTTTCGATTTTCTCAAAATTCACGATTTTGATTAAAATTCATAAGTCAATTATTTTTTAGATGGCTGTTAAGTACACTTTACTCTTGTACTTCATAGGAAAGATAGGAGAAATTATTGCCAAAATTGTCTGTTTATAAATTTTACAATAACACTCGTAATTAAATGTCGACACAAAAAAAATTAGTGATGCTTTAATTTTTTGGATCAGTGTTCCGGACGTATTGTAGCCTCTTCCAAATTAGAACATTTTTTTTTTGTTCTCCATGTGTTATATATTTAAATACTAGTATGAGGAGAATGCAATCTGTAATGCCAAGTGTTTCCTGATAGGATAAGAGAACAGGGTCTATTCATTTTTCTATAATGTTTTAGTTATTGAAACCTTTTCCCATTTTTCCCTGAACCTCATGACATATATTCGTCCTTCATCGCGCCTTAAAGTAGGTCACTCACTCCTTGTCCTCTAGTACTTCTGCATTTTGAGTATTCAATAAACATAAACATGCCATATTGAGAAGTTGAACTTTTCAATCTCGAATTACCATAATAAATAAATAATAGCAATGTCAACAATTTTAAATTAAAATTAATTATCAGATATTTTAATTAATCTAGAAACTAAAGAACAAATAGAAATTTATTTTTTTTTACTAAATTATTTTATTTAAAAAAAATAATTTAGTGAAAAAAAAGTTTTATAAATCCCCTAAAAGATAAAAAGATGATATGATTTAATTAATTAATTTTAAATGTAAAGAATAAAGATCAAACTGATATAAATAAATATTTTTATATGTATTCAAGTATAAATCTAATGCAATTATTTAAATTGGAAACAATTATATTATATTAATATATTATATTTCTAAAAGATTAGAAAATTTAATGAAGTGTAGAGTGTAGTTTTCAGGATATCTCTCTCTCAGTTGAACCTCGAGAATTCCTTTATTTTAATAAACTAATTAATTAATGCATTGATATTTAAAAAAAAAAAAAAAATTATATATTTAAATCTAAAAACTTGAAATGAGTTTATTTTCATAAATATTCGTTCGATCAACAGCTTGAGATATTTTAAAATTTTTAGTCTATTAGTGACTAAATAAGAGAAAAAAAGTTTATAAATATAATAATTCCGTGGAAAACCCCGGAGGGATGCAAATCTGGAACCACTTATGATCTTAGCAATGTCGGAACACAACATTCAACATTCCATTTACAACTTATCCCATTTATATAATCCATTCACCGTAGGCACTAGTTTAAACATTTTTCTTAAATTAAAATAATTTAAAAATAGTTAAAAGTAAACACACTAGTTTATAAAAGAATTTTAAAATTCAAAAATCAATTATTTTTTAGAATTGTATATTCTATATTCTGTATACACTTTACTCTTTTATCTTGTACTTCATAGGAAAGATAGGAGAAATGATTGCCATGGTAACAAAATATAAATATTTTTCTATGTTTATAAATTTTATATCTTGAATTCTAATATATCGGCGGAAACTAAACATATGTAGACACAAAAAATCTGATGTGACAAGCACCTAATACAACTTTCTTTTAAGAAGTAAGAGAAAGTTGTGTGCTCTGCGACCTGTCACACCATTTTTTTTTTAAACGTTTAAAAAGCATTATTCAAGTATAAATAAATTTTATTGAATATATATAGATTTTAAATTTACTTATAATCTTTACATTTATTCTAGACTCAAAAAAAAAAGAGAAAAAGATTTAAAGACACTGATAAAAGCAAAACAGAAAATACTTCATTCCGATTACAAAGTAAAATCAAGACGATAAAAATATAGAATTTGTATTCTAGTTAATGAGTTAAGCAGACCAATTGAAAAGATTGCCTAATAAGATAGTATTTAGGTGTGTCAACTAGATTTTTTTTTCTTTTTTTTTTTTTACAAAAATACAGATAAGACGTTATAAAATTCTTATCGTGATTGAAATTTTCAAGAGAAATAACAATTCAATAGCGTGTGATTTATTTTCCTACGACTTGCAGAGAAAAGACTCAATTGAATGAGCTATTAGATCAAATGACATACGTAGTTAAGAACCACTTAAACTCTTTGGGCCACTTGCAAAAAAAAAAAAAAAACTGAGACAAAAATAAAATTCATTTTATTCATGTTGAAAATTTCATTGAAATAAAAAAAAAAAATGTCAAATTAAACAAAGCGAAATTCCGTCTCCTTCACCCATTTCCCAAAATATTAGTGAAAAAAGATTACTAAATTTTTTTTTTCCAAAAATTATTCCTACACTTTATTACTTTCCCTTACCTATAAGTCTTATATGTTAATATATAATCAAATACACATTAACGAGTAGATCTATTCTTAGACCGCTGAAGAGGGTATTATATTCAAAGAAGACAAAACAATTTTAACAAAATTATCTGATTTATTTTTCAGAGTAGATCCAAGCCAAAATACTCTGAAAAATAAATCAAGATAAAAAGCCAAGCCAAAATACTCTGAAAAATAAATCAAGATAAAAAGTCAAGCCAAAATACTCTGAAAAATAAACCAAGATAAAAAGTCAAGCCAAAATACTCTGAAAAATAAATCAAGATAAAAAGTCAAGCCAAAATACTCTGAAAAATAAATCAAGATAAAAAGTCAAGCCAAAATACTCTGAAAAATAAATCAAGATAAAAAGCCAAGCCAAAATACTCTGAAAAATAAATCAAGATAAAAAGTCAAGCCAAAATACTCTGAAAAATAAATCAAGATAAAAAGCCAAGCCAAAATACTCTGAAAAAATAAATCAAGATAAAGCCAGGCCAAAATACTCTAAAAAATAATTCGAGTTAATTTTTTTTTTTAATTGTTTTATCTTCTTTGAATATAACACCCTCTTCAGCGATCCAAGAATATATCTACTCGTTAATGTCTATTTGATTGTTAATTTCCTGGACTAAACTAAAAAGTTTCGTTTAAAATTGTTAATATATAGAAAGTATTGGATTAATGTCGAGATTTTGATGGATATACACGTTTTGAGTTCCTCTGAATCCAAAAAAGTGGTTTTTGAAACATTGTCTGTCGGTGTGTGTGTGTGTGTCTGTGAACAAATTATCTCAAAAAGTAAAAGAGCTAGGGGGTTGAAATTTAATATTTAAGTTAGGTACCTCCCTGAGAGATAACACGAAGCTTTTGAACAAAATCGGCCAAAAAGTTCTAATACTTTAATGATACTTTTTCACTTTTTTTTTTTTGATTATCTCAAAATTCTCTCCAAAGATTTTGTTTAAAATTCATAAATCAATTATTTTTTAGAAGCTCTTTAAAATGTATATTCTCATTTTGCCCTTGAAATCTTTTGAAGCACACTTTACTCTTGTACTTCATAGGAAAGATAGGAGAAATGTTTGCCATGGTAACAAAATATAATTATTTTACCATGTTTATAAATTTTATATCTTGAATTTTAATATAAGCCCTATCGAAGGAAAGTAAATATATCTCGACACAAAAAAATCTGGTGTGACAAGCACAGAACACAACTTTCGATTACCAAAAAAAAAAAAAAAACAGTTACACCAGATTTTTTTTTACTATTTTTTTTTTTTTTTAATATCTTGGGGAGGCAAATAAAATGTCTCCCCTTTAAATAACTTCCATGATAATATAGCCTAAATTTAAAATAATATTAATCAACTTATTTTATTTTTATTTTTTTTTTAATTTCAGATCGATAAAAATGGCGATGGTTACATAGATTTGAGTGAACTCAAGGAGGCGTTAGATGGATGCGGTTTTAAAATTCCCGGATGGAAAGTTCGGCAAATGATAGAAGAATTTGAAGCTAAAGGAAGTACCAGCAGCCAGGGACGTCTCTCCTTTGGCGAATTTGAAAAGGTATTAAACCAATCAAATAAAAAATTATTTTATAAATATACATTTTCATTTCACTTTTCCAGAAAAAATTAATTTGTAAGATTTGGATAGTTTTTCCAATAGGGAAAAAATAGACAATATCAACCACATCCTATTTATTTAAATCCTTCCTTAAAAAGATTAAGGATCTTAAGAATTATAATTAGTTCATCTTTTAGAAGTTTTAAAATAAGAATTTTATCTATTTATTATTAATAACTTAAAAGATTTGGATTACATATATTTGCCCAAATCATAAATTTATGTTAATATTTAATTACAGAAAATTTTATATTAGTCTGTTCATTTAAAAAAAGAATATATTTTTAATATCATTACATAATAATTTAGATTTTCACGATTGTTTAAGACATTTTGAAATTAATCGTGGATTATTTTAATTTAGAAATTAATAATACAAAAATTTGTTACTAACTACGCTAAATTTCTGCAGCCGTCATCTGGTAATGCATTCATTTTGATAAGTAAACACTAATAGTTAGTGAATATATTACCTGATGACGGATGCAGAAAATAGTGGAGGAAATTTAGCGTAGTTAGTAATAGTTTTTTGTATTATTTATCTCTAAATTAAAATTTAATGCATTTATTTTGATAAGTAAACATTAATAGTTAGTGAATGACGCCTGTAGATAAATATATCGTAGCATTAGAATTTTACACCGCGCTTAGAACAGGTGCGGTATAAAATTATACTTATATTATTATTGATTATAATTATATTCAAGGGGTCTTCGCGAAAACCAAAGATTAAACTGAAAATATAATATGTACAGTGAGGGACAATATTAAGTCCCACCCATGCGTTTAATTATTTCATTGTTTTTAAAAAAATATTAGATATTGTTTAATGGAAACTTTCATGGTTCAAACCTAGAAAATTTCCAATAAAGATTTTCATTTTCTTTTATAAAAACAATGAAATAATCACTAGTGGAAAACGCATGGAGTTCACTGAACAATCAAAATTTATGTTTTACAATTTTTAATAAAAATCAATACATTTTGTTATCTTCTAATTAGAAAATATTTCGATCTTATTTGAGCGTTAAATCTTTCACAGTTGCTGTTATTAAATCAAAATACTTGATAATATTGAAATTGAGGCTGTTGAGTGGTCTCATTGCATAAGCAAAGAATGGCAGTCAAAATTTTTTTCTTTAAATATTTTATTGAGCAGACGTTTAGGTCTCGATAGAGGCCATCTTCAAGGCCCAATAAGTGTCAAAAAAGGTTATTGGGCTGGAAGGATGCAGCCAAAGAGGTTTTGGACCAATGAAAACACCAATTCCAATAAGAGACGTATCGACGAAAATTTTATTTTGCCATCTTCAATCGTTCAGTAATTTTCATGTCATTCGGCCAGTCGACCCTCAAAATTGAATTTTAAAAAACCGACTGGCCAAATGAGACATGTTCATATTAAATATAAACATGAAAATTCCTGAACGATGGCAAAATAAAATTTTCGCTGAAATATCTCTTATTTGAATTGGCGTTTTCGTTGATTCAAAACCTCTTTGGCTGCATCCTCGCAACCCAACATTACAATAACTCACCCACAAAAAAGTATATATTAATATATTTTGCATTAGGCAGCTATGTGTAATGATAATCATCAGGATCTTGCTGGGCCGAATAAAATATTTAAAGAAAAAAATTTTGGAAACCCTTCCTTGATAAAAAATACTTGATTTCGGGTAAACTTTGGTTTATTTATATAATATACAACGTTTCTAATTCTGTGGCCTTCTCAGGTATAAATTCAGATACAATCTTAAATCGTCTTATATCTAGAGTTAAGAATGTAGATCGCTAAACCTAAGTTTCTTTCTGATTCTATACTTAAAGAAGGTCACAGAATGAAAACATATAAAGCATTTTTATATTTTACTGGAAGGCAGGTACAGCCAAAAAATAAAAGTCTCTGGATGCTTACAGAATACCGAGACGTTTCGGGTCAAATTTATTGTCCCATCATCTCTCGTTGATTCTCAAATAGCACATAGTTATCACACTCGCTAACAAAGCCGATTTGTCATTATTTATTTACACAAAGGGCATTACAAGAAAAATTACATGTATCGCCCTCTTCTAACTTTAACTAACTTTGGGCTATTTGAGACCCACACAGCACAAAATATTGCAGCAATGTTGCAGAAATATTGCGAATCTTGCTCAATATTAACAATATTGCAGCAACATTGATGCAATATTGCCGCAATATTTCTGCAATGTTGCAAAAAAGCGGACATAGGAATATTGCAACAATATTGCTGCAATATTCCTAGCTTGGAATATTGCCGCTGCAATATTGCAGCAATGTTGCCAATATTTGCAATATTCCATCAATGTTGCTGCAATATTGTTAATATTGAGCAAGATTCGAAATATTTCTGCAACATTGCTGCAATATTTTGTGCTGTGTGGGGAATCAACGACGGGACAATAAATTTGACGTGAAATGTTTCAGTATTCTGTAAGCATCCAGAGGCTTTTATTTTTTGGCTGCACCTGCCTTCCAGTAGAATATCCTTATCTACAGATATTTCGAGTCACTAAAAGTTTCAAAGTCCCAATAATTATTTAATTATAATTTCGTCCAATTAATATTATTCTTTTATTATTTAATTTCAGCTGTGTACTGAATTGAAGGCCGGAGAGGTAGCCTCCACTTTCAAACAATTGGTATCGAAAAAGGAAAATTTAGAGACCCTTGGAGGGATGTCAGATGCATCAAGCGAAGGTACGACACATTCAGTCCGTCTTGAAGAACAACTCGCATTCAGCGATTGGGTCAACACGAATCTAAGCAGTGATCCTGATTTAAGCCACCTGTTGCCCATTGACTCAGAGGGGAAAACGCTATACGATAAGGTCAAGGATGGTATTCTTCTATGGTAAGCAAGGGAGAATCTTAAAATAATTAAAAGTATACTCTAGGTTTAGTTTTTATTTGATTTGTTTACATTTCGATGTTAAAACATCATCATCAGAACCTTATTATATACAAACTAACTAAACGTGGAATTAGTTTGTAATAAGGGTCTGATGATGATGTTTTATTAATAACATCTAAATGTACATATACCAAATAAAACTCCTTTTGAAACTAAACCTAGTGTGTTTACTTTTAACTAATGTTAATTTATTTTAATTTTAAAAATGTTTAAACTAGTGCCTACGCTGAATTCTTTAGATTATATGGACCCTGTTACGCATTAGTGTGTCAAGCGCCAGCTACCGAGATTGGAAAAATTAACTTTAAAGATTTTCTGATTTACATTGTTTTGATTATATTAATATTATGAAATGGGTCCAAATAAATTATTAACTAATTTTTGAATGTGTTGAGTTTGTTCCCGGGTGACGTTATTGCGCAAGAAAAACCAAATTTGTGGGGCTTATGGACATGTTAATTATTCCCCGGTGCGGGGTCGGCGATAAAGGGGCTGGCAGAATGGGTTTTTTGCGACCGGAAGAAATAGAACAGGCCGGCCTGTCTCACGGTCTGACGCCTGTTGAAAATATAGAAGGAAGGGATAGACATGTAAAGAATAGAAGGACTGCCAGTCCCAGCTCGGGTAGCTCGTGGTCGCCATCCACGTACCCACAAGATGTAGGCCCCTGAGCAAATATAAATATATATAATTTTTATCTTTCCTTAGACGCCCGCGGCCCAAGTATTAAAAGAAAAATATATGCTTTATACGATATGCATATGTTTATATATATCTCGACGGAGAAGCTTGAGGATTTTGGTAGTCTAAATAAATAAAATGATAATTTCTGCAATGAAAATGTTTAATAAAGTGTTCTTATATGTATATATATGTCGTAGACAGATCGTGAAATTAGACAGTTCATGAACTGTCTAGACATTTCATGAACTGCAGCCAGATCGTGTAATGGTCAAACAGTTTCATGATCTGGCTAAAATTTTAGACAGTTCATGAAATGCAATTGGGCCTTAGACAGATCGTGTAATGCTCGAGAATTACATGAAATGTCTAAATTTTTTAGGCAGTTCATGACCTGCCTAACAGCAGTTTTGCCGATCGTGTACTGTTTGTAATTTAATGCAATAAATCTTAAAAAAAAAATTTTATTTTTTCGAAAATCAAAAAAAGGGCTTCTATAAGTTGTAGACATTTTAAATCGCTTTAATTTAAAAAAATTGAGGTAGATAGCTTCAAATTTGTGGCCGCTGGAATCTCCCAAAATTAGAACCCCGAGACGCGCACCTTAACTCAAGATTTACAAAGTGAGGAAGATTTGGAAAATTTAGTAATCGATAATAATAATAATATTGAAAAAATTGACTTTTTTCGAGATCTTTATTTGCTTTACAAACAGTACACGATCGGCAAAACTGCTGTTAGGCAGTTCATGAACTGCCTAAAAAATTTAGACATTTCATGTAATTCTCGAGCATTACACGATCTGTCTAAGGCCCAATTGCATTTCATGAACTGTCTAAAATTTTTAGCCAGATCATGTAACTGTTTGACCATTACACGATCTGGCTGCAGTTCATGAAATGTCTAGACAGTTCATGAACTGTCTAATTTCACGATCTGTCTACGACATATATATACACATAATTTCATTTACAATTCTGTTAAATATGATTATATTCTTCTTACAAATGTTTTTTATAAAAAAATATTTATATATATATATATGTTCGGACAGGTTTAAAAATAAAAATCTTCGATATAATAATTTTTAACGAATTATTTCTATTATGCAAATCCATCTGCAAAAAAACGATTAAACCTCATATTACCTGTTATTATTTATTTTCGACCATTAGAATTCATTATTTGAAGAGTTTTGTTTAGAATTATAACTTAATTCATCTTCGCATTACAATTTGACCATTTTTAATTTTGTTATTTTCTTTTTAATTTCAGCAAAATAATTAATCATTCTTGTCCTGATACAATTGATGAACGTGTAATTAACAAAAAGAATCTTACTTTATATACCAAACTTGAGAATTTGACATTGGTACTCAACTCAGCTCAGGCTATCGGATGCAACATCGTCAACATCGATGCCCATAATTTAGCTAAGGGCAAACCACATCTAGTTCTTGGTCTTCTCTGGCAAATTATTAGGGTATGTCAATTTCAACTTTATCAAAAAAAAAAATAAATAAATAGAATAATTAATTGACATTAATTGGTATATATTCACCTATTCATTTATTAATATACTATTGTATTTATCTCTTTATTTTATAGATAGGACTTTTTAATCAAATTACTTTAGAAAACTGTCCCGGATTGGCAACATTACTTCTTCATGGCGAACGAATTGAAGATTTAATGAAATTGTCTCCAGAAGCAATTCTTCTCAGATGGGTTAACCACCACTTGGAACGGGCTGGAATTCCCAGGTTAGTATTTTTGACGATTTTCAAGTAAATAGTAGAATGATTGAGCATAATTGCAATTTAATTAGAGTCCAGAAAACATAAATTAAAAAAAAATATAGGGTAAGAGAAAGTAAAAAATACATACAAATTAATAAATTAACATTTAAATATAAAAGTATTTTAAAATTTTTACGGGAAAATATTAACAAGGAAAATACAACTTTAACAAAGAAAAATTGTATTTAAATTAATTCATAAAGAGTAGAGAGAATAAGTAAATAAAGAGACATCAGGATTGTGATGAATAATTGGAAAAAACAGGTCAAGGCGATCAAATAAATTTGAGTATGAGACAAAAATATATTTAAATAATTATTATTATTCTTACAGAAATTTATATATTTAGTACTAGGACATATATATTTATATTATTAAATAAATAACCAATTAGAAATAAATATCTATCTAGTCAAGGTCGGAACATGTTAAAGTTTTCAGAAACCTAAATGTAATATGATCCAATAAAGATAGAGTTTGTCCTATTTCCCAATTTTAACGACGGGATTTCTGTATTAATCAAACTAAAATAGATTTTGCTGAATTCTAAGGAAATTTTTCTCTTCAATAATTGAACTCGTAGCGAATGTTGATATTTAAAATTTCTCAATGATTATATTTTTTAATAAAATATAATGTAATTTAGTATTAAAATTTCAATTTACTTTTATTATTTTGTTTATACGGTACGTCAAAATGTCTAACGCCGGCGGTATATTTATTTCCATTGGCTAGACAGCCATCTTTTATTTTCTTCGTTCTCCATTTTTAAAGGAAAAAAAAAAAAAAATACAAAGCAAAGAATTCTCCACCCTTCGATCATAAAACAATAAAATGACATTAAAAAAAAAAAAAACCACGCCTTGAATTATCTCTATTGGTTTTATTTTCGCAACTCAGCCAATCAGAAAAAAATGAAAAAAAAAGCAAAATCAAGGGCGGAGCTATGAGTTTTTTAATTTCTCTTACCCTATATATGAAATATATAGAAAGTATTGCAATCAATCTCGAAAATTCGATGTCGAGATTTTGATGGATATTCATGTTTTGAGGTCCCCTGAGTCCAAAAAAGTGGGTCCCGTGCAAGGGCAGATCCAGAGGTGTTTCTCGGGGGGGGTAATCTGGTGTGACTGATCTCAGAGCACACTATTTTTTCTTATTTTCGGAAATTTAAAGGCGCATTCTGTACTTGTTTGCCAGAATATAAATTCAAAACAAATTTTTAAGTATTAATTTTTAAAATTTTACATTAAAAATAAATTTTTTTTCAAATCTCAGGGAGGGTAATTACCCCCTTTACCCCCTTTTAAACAAAATTGGCCAAAAAGTACTAGTACTTTACTGATGTACTTTTTCAGTTTATTCGATTTTCTCAAAATTCGCTCTAACGAATTTGATTAAAATTCAAAAATCAGTTATTTTTTACATGCTCTTTAAAATGTATATTCTCATTTTGCCTTTGAAATCTTTTGTAAGATAAGAGTACGCTGTGCGCCAGTCACACCAGATATTAAAAAAACATGTATATCCATCAAAATCTCGACATCGAATTTTTGACATAATCGCAATACTTTCTCTCTATATATTTCATATATAGGGTAAGAGAAAGTAAAAAGACATTATATCATATATTAAAAATATTGATATATTATTATATTAAACAAAGGTTGTATTTATGTGAGTTTCACGAGGGTAAAAAAAAGTATTAACACAAATTTAAATACTCGATATATTTCGGGTTGTTAACCCATCTTCATGTTTTAATCAATTAAGTTATTAGTGCTTTGTAATTCAATTTTTAATTTTTCTCCTTTTATGTTCACCCATTCCACTTTGTAAAGAATGTTAAAGAAAATTTTAAGTAACTCCTGAAGATGGGTTAACAACCCGAAATATATCGAGTATTTAAATTTGTGTTAATACTTTTTTTTACCCTCGTGATACTCAATTAAATACAACCTTTGTTCGAAATGTTTCACTTGAAACCCACACCGCAATCCTTAAATTTAATTATTATATTGTCTATTAGTCATTTCCAGGATTGTCAACCTTTTGATAGTAAGTAAAAAAGATTTATTTATTGATAAGACATTACATTTGAAAATGTCACATTATCAATATGTCCTTGTTTCCTTATTAGATTACCACATTTAATATATTGGCAAAGGGGCTAATCTTTACTATAAAGTTCACTCCCTTTAGATGCCGCTTTGAAGATTCTTTCAGTCTTTATTTTGTAATTCGTTCTTAGGACTAAAGATGAAGTAGAATTACTATAATCAAAGGATAATATTTTTTTAATTTTATTTTTCAGACGATGCACAAATTTCCAAAGCGATATTTCTGATTCCGAAATATATAGTCATCTTCTTAAACAGATTGCACCTCCAGAAAGCGATGTTACAATGGAAGCTCTTATGGTAAATTTATTAAGTTTATACTACGATAAGTAAAAACTAGAAGCTAATTTTTATTTGATTTGCTAGGAACCGAATCAGTTGAGTCGTGCTGAACTGATGCTTCAACAAGCAGCCAAACTTGGCTGTAGAAGTTTTGTTACACCAAGCGATGTCGTCAATGGCATCTACAAATTGAATTTAGCTTTTGTTGCTAATCTTTTCAATAACCATCCTGGTTTGGATAGGCCTGAAGGAGAAATTGAAGGCCTTGAAAACCTTGAAGAGACACGGGAAGAAAAAAGTAAGTTTTTTTAAATATTTCAATTAGAGCCATAGCCAGGAAGGGGATGGGGAGGGGGATTGAACGGCAAGGCGATAATCACCGCCAAATGAAAACTTTTTAAAAAAATATCGTGTTTTTTATAATTTGAAATATAGTTAACACTAAGCTTATATAATTTTATTTATTTTGAAATTTGGAGGGGACCTATAAACAATTCTTATAAAAATATTCAGCCATTTAAAGGAAAAAAAAATTTTAATTGAAAATATAAATGCAAATTTATTACCTCTTTGTTTTTAATTAATACAATGTCCTTTGAAAAAGGTAAAAACAAAGAGTTATTAATAGACTTAAAATCGACTATCCATTTTAAAGAGGGTCCTAATCAAAGAGTTTTTTCAAAAAGGATAAATTTAATAGTTTATTTTGAAAAATCAAAAATTTAATCAGAAGGTTATGCATCACCCAACTAAATTGGTCTGTGTGTGTGTGTGTGTGTCTGTGTGGACATTTTTAAGAATGAAGGAAATGAGCTAGGAGATTGAAATTTTATATTTAAGTTAGGCATCCCCCGAACTCGTGTAAATAAGCTTTTAAACAAAATCGGCCAAAAAGTACTAGTACTTTTTCAGTTTTTTTTGATTTTCTCAAAATTCGCTCCAACGATTTTTTTTTTTTAATTCATAAATTAACTATTTTTTAGACGCTCTTTAAAATGTATATTCTCATTTTTTTAAATGTCTTGAAATGAAAATCATTGATGAATTCATGTTAATTGATTGTTGCTTTATTAATATTCTTTGTACAGCTTATAGAAATTGGATGAACTCGATGGGTGTGACTCCGTATGTCAATTGGCTCTACTCTGACTTGGCTGATGGTCTGATTATATTTCAACTATATGATATTATTAAACCAGGAATTGTTAATTGGACTAAAGTTCACAGGTAATTATTTTATAATTTTTATAATTCCACGAGGAGGGCCTGGTTCGACTCCAGGGGGCACAATTTTTGCCGTCTCGCAAATTTGTTATCTTAAACAATATATTGACTGGATTATTTTCAGTCTATTTGAGCTTAATATTTTAAATTAAATTTTTTTTTTTTAAATCACCAGGATATGTAAAGATTTAAAGTAAAATTGTCTATGAATAGTGAATAATAAAACAACAGAATGTAGAAAATATCTTTAATTCTCTGGGCTATCGATTTCGTCCAAAGAACATCTTCAGGCCAGCGTTATTGAAATATAAAATAGTATATACATGGTTTTTTATGATTTTTAATAGAGTCTATTATTCACTATTCATCACTTAACACAACAGACAAATGGAGTATTACATCAAACACATAAAATTGTTTATTAAAAAAATGTTCTTCATTGTTATATAGACCTAAATGTATATGAATATTTTGAATAATAATAATAAATTAAAATTTTTTTTTTTTTAAGAAAATTTTCTAAACTGAGGAAATTTATGGAAAAACTTGAAAATTGCAATTACGCTGTTGAATTGGGCAAACAACTCAAATTTTCATTGGTTGGAATCGCAGGGCAAGACTTAAATGATGGAAATGCCACTCTCACTCTTGGTAAGTATTATATTATATATTATAAATATATTTTTTATATAATATTTAAAAAAAAAAAATTTCAGCTCTGATATGGCAATTGATGAGAGCATATACTTTGTCAATATTGACCCAATTAGCGAACACAGGCAGTCCAATTGTAGAGAAAGAAATTGTAACATGGGTGAATGCAAAACTTGCCTCTGCAGGCAAATCAACACAATTGAAGAGCTTCCAAGATCCTTCGCTTAAGGATGCCAAAGTGGTTATTGACCTTATTGATGCTATCAAACCAGGAACCATCAACTACGACCTCGTCAAACACTCAGGATCAGATGAGGTATTTATAAACAAAATTTATCATTTGAAATGTAATTGAAATTGAAACATTTTCCTGTTTTATTATTATTTTTTTTTTTTTAATCGCTTTATTTACGCCTGGGAGGTAGATAATCAGTCTTACAACCAAGGAACAGAGGAAAATAATCAATGAAAATCATACAAATACATGAGATCAATTATAAGCCTCCTTCCATCTGTTGGAAAGTTTTCGTAATAATTTGGCTTTTTGGCTACATTTTTAAGACACCAACGCCATCTTATCGGCAAAAACATGCGAATAGCTTGCCTCCTGAAGCGCCTTAAGAAAAAGTCGATAGTTTTATATTTTTTATTCTATTCCTTTAAGTTGAATAAGAATAATTAAATACTCAAAATGTCAAAGCCGAGCGGAGTTGAATATTATGGCTGTCATGCATTGATGATGCTAGTCTATTTTTTTGAGGGAAGGGGGTGTTCGAAATTTATGATCTAGAAGATAGTAGATCTTCTGCTAAGCCCTTTATACCCTAAAACAAAAAAAATTAAAAAATAAAAACATTTTTTATTTTTGCTTTACTGAAATTCTTTATTCTAGAGTTACAAAAACAAACTTTTTAAATGTATATAAATGTAGTTATAGATATATAATGTAAAGATATAGTATATATTATAAATTTTATGTTTGTGTATAGGTATGCATCAACACTCGGAAAGATATTTTTATAACTATTTTTTTTTTTTTTTGGTTCATAAAGAAGTCATCAAGTACCTAATAATAATTTCTTTACTTCTTTTTGCTAGTTCTCACTTATTCTTTCATTTTAATCTAAATTTATTTGTTGTGGTTCCAGGGGTGGCGAGGATATCGGGTTCAAATCTCCCTCTCCGAAATCTCTAAAAAAGAAATAGATAAATTATTACAATAAAATTTTAAAAGTAATGAGAAATTTATAAAAAATATTTTATATTTTTAAAAATTTATTAATTTTGGGAGAAGTGTTAGTGTGGTAATGTCCAAACTTACCACCCCTCTTAGAAAAAACTTTCTTGTTCTATTGTGAATAAAATGAATTTAAAAAATAATATACGTATTAAATTCCTGAAAATTTTAGATAAATTATTGTTTAGTATAAGACAATTAGATACTTAGAAATAAAATACATTTTTTCTCTTAAATCTATGTTTATTTTAGCAATTAGACGAAACGTATTTGACTGTAATTAATAACACTATTTTTGAATTATTATTTGCTAAAATAAACCACGATTTAAACCAAAAAATATCTTTTATTTTTAATTACAAAAATCGTTAAACTAGGGAGGAAAGGGAAGTTAGTTGAATGATCTTCTGGCTGTTTCTGGTAATAATCGTTAAAATCTAAATTAATTAATTTTACCTAAAATAAAATTATAATTCGGAATCTATCTCGAATTGAGCGACACTCAGTCGATTCACCATTTGTCGAAGGAATTAACTCTTTATTCATTTATTTCCAGGATAATCTCGCCAATGCCAAATACGCAATATCGAACGCACGTAAAACAGGAGCCCGGGTCTACGCTTTACCTGAAGACATCACAGAAGTTAAACCCAAAATGATTATGACAGTTTTTGCTTGTCTCATGGCGATGGACTACGTTCCAAATATGGATTCCGTCAAAAATAATGCCTAAAAAAAAACAAAAAAAAAAAAAAAACTAAAGAAAGAACAGCCAAAAGAAAGGTATTTCTGTTTTTAATTTTAATTCAACAATAGAAAAGAATATATATATATATATATATATACATATATATGTATATGTATATATTGGTTCAAACCTGTGATTTTTATAAAACAAAAGAGAGCGAAAGAAAGAGGATGAAAAGTAAAATTAAATCTGTTAACTTTGTCTTGTTTTTGAATTTTCCACGGTTCGGATCATCTAAAAGAATCGTATCAAAACCAATCAAAGTAAAAAAAAAAAAAATTCATTTATTAATATTATTATATATTTAAAAAAAAATTCATTACTAATAATTTCAAATATATATATATATATAAATATTTCAAATTAAATATAATTTATCGATTTTATAAAATATCTTATATATTTTAAATTGCATTTATCATAATATATTTATTATATTCGTAACTTTTGACTGTTGTAACATTTAGTTCAAATATTGACATATTTCATGTATATGTCAATAAATATTGCCATCTAAACTCTATACTTAATTTTAAGTTTATAGTATATATCTATGTATATATAAAAATATGTTTCTATTGTATATTTATATATACATACATATATAATCATTTACAAATAATACATTTATAATCATTCCTATTTTATTTTTAATCAAATATGTTATACTAATACACTAAAATATAATAAATAATATTAAGTATACTTTTAGCCATCAAAAAGAACATTTAATCACAAGAATATTCAATAATAGTATTTATATCTATTCTTAATTTTACTTTGATCTATTTTTATTGATTTTTTTTTTCTTTGGTGCAATCATTATACATACAAATATATATATTTATATATAAATCCCATTTCAAAAAGCTACTTTTGTTATATCTTTTTTTTTTTTATTTTACTTCTCTTTCACTGTATTTTAAAAACTTTACCAAAACAATTTCTTTAAAAAAAAAAATTTTATAATGATTTCTGAACAATCCCTTCCTGAATCTGAATTAAAAAGAAAATTTTAAATTTTCAAATTTTTTTTTAACAACGAATGCTTTTATATGTGTGAATGAATAGTCTCATTTTTATCTTTTATAAAAATTTCATAATTAATAGTAAAAAAAAAAAAAAAAATCAAGGGAAATCGTTGATTTCTAATCATTTAATCTCACAAATTAATTTCTTAATTAAACAAGATGATCAATAATTGTTTCAACGAATTATTTTTATGTATTGTGCTTATTTTAAATGTAAGATAATTTATATCAGATTTTTTTTTCCTGTTACGTATTTAAGAAATTTATCTATCTTCTTTTAATAATTTTAATTTAATTAAAACAACACGTTTAATAATTTATTATCCATTAATTTTTAAATAATTTATTTTTGTACAAATACACGTATTTTTAAAGCTTATAATAGAAATAAAGCAGTCGTAAATATATTTATTATTTTAAAAAATAAATATTCACAGTCTTTAAGTGGCCATGAATGAATTTTTACTTTCCCTTACTAATATATGTATTATACATGAATAGAGAAAGTATTGCGATTATAACAAAAATTCGATGTCGAGATTTTTTAATTTTTGTTTTGGTCCTTTTCTAATCACAAATTATCTTATATATATTAGAGATCCTCAATTGCGAACTCTTCAGTATTTTCTCTATCAAAACCTGTTAATCATTTGAAAGGCAATTGACATAAAAAAATTAGTTTAATTTTTATTAATTTCTTAATAAAATGTTTAATTATAAAAAACATGAAAGAAATGTCGAAGAGTTTTTCGAAAAAAATAGTTTAAAATTTTTTTAAATCTCTTTGAATAAACATGGAAATTTCGTACATGTTTTTTATAATTAAAAATTTAATGTTATTTTCAACTCAATAAAAGAATTTGATTTTCGGTTTAACTGTGGTTTATTTGTAAAAATTACAATGTTTCTGCCACGCATTATGTGGCCTTCTGCAGGTACATTTCAGTTAAGATTATAAAGGTTGTTACGTCTATGACAACAACCCTTGTATCTTAACTGAATTGCACCAGAAGAAGGACTCAGAATGAGTGACAGAAACATGGTAATTTTTACAATTATACCACAGACAAACCGAAAATCTAAGTAAAATGTTCTCTATGAATATAAAATTTTACTTTTTTACAAATTTTAATATATATATATATATAAATTAAAAGTTTTTTCTTTAAAAAGTGTGCTATCATCATTATCATTACTATATATAAAGCGCTAGCAGCTGACTTCCTGTCCCTGTGTGCCTATCAGGGCGCTGATTGGCCAGAATAAAAGGAAGTTGAATTAAAGAAGGAATTTAAAACTAAGTCAGAGAGGGAAATTTAAAACTGTAGTGAGCAAGAATAAATTTGATGCATTTGCTCACCGAAGGGAGTTCAGGGGGCGCAGCCCGAAGGCGGGCTTTCCACTAGTAATAAAATAAAATATGAATTTTTTAAATCGAATTTCTCAAAAACTATTCGACATATCAAAAAAAAAAAACGAATGCCACTATGACCGACATTTTGCAACTTTTAAATAATTAAAAGAAAACTGGATTTGTACGAGAAATTTTTAAATAATAGTACAAACATACATTTTTTTTTTTACAATACCAAGTACAAAATTATAACTTATAAAAAACTGCAAGATTTGAAAACCATTTCGTCTGTGAGTTTATTGCTTCTTTTTCCTGAAATAAAAATTTATGACTGTTAGTATACTTAACAATTTTTCTCATCGTAAAGTTAAAATTTAAATCAAATATAATGTTTAGTACAAAAATTGTTCTGGATAGTATATTATTCTATTATACGCTTTAAATACAATTAGTTTCTTAATCAAGAAACATGGTTTTATTTCATCTTATCTTTATGGAAAGATATTTAATAAATTTTTTAATTTTATTAATTAGATATGTAAAGTTATTTACTTAACTTTAAAAAAAAAAAAAAAATTAAAAAAAAGAAAAATACTGTGATATTGCATTTTAAGTTAAAAAAAAAAAAAAAAAATTAGTTTCATGGAAGGGAAAAAAGTTTGGAAATCACTAATGTTGGTAGAAAAAATATTTTTTTTTTTTAAATATAATATAATAACTTACCTTATCTATCTTGTTTTTCTCTTCCTTCCTTTTTTTTTAACATTTTTTATTTATTTATTTTTTTTTTTCTGTAGAATGCTAAATGCCCTGTTGCACCCAACCTTAAGCAGAAAATTTTATGACTATATTGAATAGAATTTAAGTACGAGAAAGCATTTTATAAACTAGCTTTTTGGATGAATTTTTAATTTGATACGCATTTTTTGCATTTAAAAATACGCGAAGGTTATTTGCATATCATGAGTGGGAATTTTTCTATCGAGCTTTTTTAAAAACAAATTTGCCACTCAATATAATAGTACAAGGTCTGACTGAATAAAAAGTGCCTTGGAAGATAATCACATTTTTTAGTGCCAAGCCTTGTGAGAAAACAATATTCACTTCCAGTATTATAAGAATTTATTTATTTAAAATACTGCTTTTATTCAGGAGGCGTATTTAATTAACGAAATATTCAAACCAAGAGGATTTTTTCTAGCAAAAAAAAAAACTTGTTCATTTTCTTTTACTAAAGTTTTGAAAACGGCTCAAGGCTTAATTTTCTTTACGAAAGATCGTTTCAGATCGTGAGTTCTGAAAATTTTACTGGCATATAAATTGGACATTGTAAATAATAAGTGTCGTAGATATAAATTTTATTTTTGTTTTTCCTTTAGATCTCGATACATTGCATTCCGCAGTGCGCCTAAACTTAATTCGGTAACCAATTTCATAAAACATTCCCGTAATCGAAGCTTAGTTTTTTTTTTTTTTTAAAGAAAACTGAAAGTTTGTGTAGAAGAATATTAACTATTCTTTTAATTAGAATTTTAATGTGAGCGGAGGATATATATTTTATACGATTGGGATGCCTCATTTATATTCTTTTGAAATCAGTGGCGCAACCAGAATTTGTTCCTGAGGGTTGATTTTTTTAAGGGACTCTCTTGTTTGAGAGAAACCTTTGTGAGTGGATTCAGCTCTACAAATTTTTGAGCCTTTTACTCCTGCCTTCTCCATTTATGAATTTTATATTGTACTTTATTAAAAATTCCGTTGATTGCTTGAAGGTTTACTTTTGAATATTTTTCAGGTATTCGGAAATTTTTAAATAAATATTAGACAATATTTAATACGGAAATAAAAAAAAAAATTCAAACATTATGTCTGTTCCGTTCTTGAATGTTTGAATTTTTATTAGGCCTGATGATGGTTTAGTATGTAACCGAAACTGTTAAACATTTGCAATTTCAGTCGCAGGTCCTCATTAAATTTTCGAAATATTTATTAAAAAATTTTCGAATACCTGAATAATCATCAAAAGTGCAGTCAAAGAGTTTATCAATTTTGGCTGTTTCCATTATATTCTTCTCAGTCATTAGTGTCAGCCTTGACACGTTGTGGTTACTCTGAAGAGTAACTTTCATGGGAATGATACTGAGGTGGGTTCCCGTTTCCTTCCTCAGGAGGAGGCATCTCAAATAGAGTTGGATAATTTATTGCCATGAGGTGGATTTGAACTCGAGTTGAATTCAACTCAGGATTATAAGCTTAACTGCTTTATCCCCTCGGCTAATCGCCTCCATATATATTCCATTATATACTTATTAAAAATAATGAATATATTTCGGAACAGCCAGGATAATGACAAAATTCATGACATGAGATAAAAATAATTTATATACAGATGTATAGATTGAAATGAAAAAAAGTAAAAAAAAATATCCTTATGAGCGCTCCGTTCATGCGAATGTGTGCTGCTTTAATTTTAATTTATTCTCGTCCCCGGCTCTGAAGATGGCCTAGAACCAGTGACCGAATCGTCAGCCTGGAACGGCATAATAAACATGTCTTGAATTTTTTTTTGACTCCGCCTTAGAAATACTTCCAGCCACAAAGACATACCTCAAAATAAAAAAAATATAGTTTGAATTTAGTTATTTTCATAGAATATATAAAGGGAGAAAGGCAGGAGCAGCAAAAAAAAAACCATCCGTTTTTTAACAATATATTGAGACGTTTTGGGGCGTCTTAGGACGTCCGGCGCATGCGCATTAAGGAAAAGCGTATTGCTTTTCGTTACTGCACATGTGATCTTCCTCACTACGCATGCGCTGAACACCCTCGGACGCTTAATTGAACAGACCTAATAATGAAAGACTGAATGTAATTTCCCCGAAACGTCTCAATATATTGTTAAAAAAAGGAGGCTTTTGTTTTTTTTCTGATCCTGCCTTTTCCCGTTATACATTTACACATCTATTAGTTTTCATAGAATAATTGGAAAATAAATTTCAACAATGGGCAGCATGTGACCACTGGTCATTATAGCCTTTCGGACCTTATGCAAAAAAAAGAATAAATAAAAAAAAAATATCACTATTATGCCAACAATCTTTGTTTTTGAGGAGGTTGAAGCTGTTTTCTCAGTACCACTTTTATTTGACAAATATTTTGGAACAACCTGACTTCATGAAGTGGCTGCAGCCATCTTCAATGCATCAGTGATTTTTTGCATATCAAATTCTTCGATAGCATTTTTTAATTTTTCCTCTTAAATATACTGGCTCCAAAGAACAAATTATTTTTTGAAGTTTTCCCTCTCTGGGTGTAGTCCATAAAATTTTTTCTTTTCTTTTTGTAATATACGTAATATATAGCAATATATATTAATTTCTATTTTTTCTCTCTTCTGGAGGCGATTTATAAAAGCCTAAAAAAAAAATAGTTAATATTCTTCTGTACAAATACAGAGAAATCTTCCAGTTTTCTCCAAAATTAAATAATGCTTAGACCGTTCCTGCTTTTTACTTTTTAATTTACGTTTATTATTTTCCCTAACGAGTGAAATATAAAGAATAAAATTAAAAAACAAATCTTGCTGAATTAGAAAAAAGTGTGAAAATAATATTTTCGAGAGGGATTAGTGTTCCTCGTCTGAAATATACACTTTACATATTAATGTGACGTAACGTTGAATGACATCAAAGGATATATATATATATATATTATCTTCGCATTTATATATATATATATATATACAATACATAAGAACATTGGCATGGTAAAAGCGTCCAAGCAATATTTTTGCCAAGTTTGATATAAATATTCCATTTTTGAAAAAATTCGGTTATCCAAAATCTTATAAACACTTTTAAGACTGCTAAATAAAAACTGGTCCTTAGATATTTTACGAGATACATTTTCATATTTAAGTATTATAAATATATTTATTAAAATCCATTTCGAATTTAAAAATTTCCATTTTATTATTTATTTATTTATTTATTTTTTTTAATTATCCAAATTGTGAATGTAAATTGTGATGTATAGTCAAATAGAAAGTAACAATTCAACGTTTTTTGTAATCGCTCAAGATAATATGTTATAATTATGTGATAAATGTTTTTCTGTCATTTTTTAAAACAAATTTCATTAAATGTCACGTAATAATTTGTGATGTTTAGAAACGAAACTCTTTTAAATCTCGACTCTTCAAAACTCACAAAAAAAAAAAAAAAACTTGATATTGATATTAAGAATGACACAAAAATTTTGATTTTAGCCAGGAGAAAATTTGAAGAGTCGTGGTTCTTGTTAACTTTCTAAAGCGATATGGTCGCGAACCCCAATATCCATTTGTAATTTTTAACGGAGTTTTTTAAGATATTATACCATGTTTATCAATGTGAGAATTATTGTTCATGGGTGTTTTGGAGCCTTTGTATTCACTTAAATTTATTCAATGTTTTTCAAAACTTACATTATTTTTTTTTCCTTGAAAAGGATAATTTATTTATATTTTAATCTTTTTCAAATTATAATTATTAAAACGGTACTTTTGATATATCAAAAGTCTCTTTTTTTTTCTTGAATTTTGCTAATTCAGCTGTATTTTATGTTTATTTAAAAATATACAAATAATAAATGTACCATTTAAAATATTATTTATTATATATTTATTTCTAAAATCGTAATCCCTTATTTTAGATTTAATGTAAGTGCCAAAATTTTTCTTTTAATGAGTGTGACAGTTGGTTAAAAATCGCCAGGAATACTATAATTTATTTCTCTTTGAACTCTCTCCTTTTTGTAATTTTAAGTGGCTACTTATTAAATTTAAAATAAAAATATTTTATTATACTATTACACAAAAAAAAAAATTCAAAAAAAAGGAAAATTTAAAAAATTTTTATTGGGGGGGGGAAAGGGGGGGGGGGCGGGGGAGGGGAAAAATTAATTTTAATAAGGGTAAAATAAAGAGTTAATAAAAATTTTCTTTTATAGTTTGGAGGGAAAGTGGTGTAGGTTTTCCGTGAAACATATTTATAAATAAAATTATTTAGTATATGTGAGGTTTCACTAAGATGTAAATGAAAGAAATATTGAATTTCTAACTCGATATGTTTCGGGCTATTAATCCATCTTCAGGAGTAGGCTACATGTGACTGAGTGAATAAAAGAATAGATGCTACCAAGCAGGCTTGGATAGGAGTGGGGGGCCGGAGACTAACCGTGTTGTAAAAAAAATAAAATAGAGATTCATTTACCACCTCTAATTTTACCCGAATCGAAATGTTGAAATACTAATAAATAAAATAAATAAAAAATTACCACCTGCATTTTCTTATTAGGCCTATGATAATAATTTACTAGAACTTGTGTTATCGTTTCACTAATCATAAGGAGAGGGTGTTTATATAAAAAAAATAAAAAAAAATAAGAAAAATCATTTATATATAAAAAAACATGTATTTTACATCTTCAAGCTTTTCAGTTTCAATAATAAAATAAAATAAAAATTGTTAACTTTGGTTTCTTTTTAGATGATGAACTTTTTTTAAATAAAAAAATGAATATGATTTGTTGTTTGAATTAATTTCTCTGGAAAGGTGATCTTGCTGGTGGGTTGTTTGCGGTTGCTGGAGGTGCCAATCCTGGACCTCCTCCTTGTCCACGATGACTTTGAATATGCGCAGCATTCAGGTACCAGAAGGGTTGTTTCTCTCGGGGCCATTGACTTATTTGCCTGATGAGTTCGTCATCAACACTTGGGTACACTCCCTTGACACGTTGTTCTTCAGCAGTTAAAGGCCGGGCCGTCGAGGGCACCGGAGCTCCTCCAGCTAACGAATTACTATTACTTGTGTCAGCGCCGAATCGATCACCGAGTGCTGCTGCAGCAGCTGCAGCTGCAGATGACTCTTCATATTGAGGAAGTACCGACGGTCCTGGAGGACGGTTTGCGGCATAAGATGGTCTTTGCATGGCAATCGGCGAGATTACAAGGCACAGCACAAAGAAGCCATAAAGGCGTTGCATCTGCAGCAGAATACAAAATTCTCGTTCTTTATTTACATATAGATAATATAACTATTATTTTATTGTATATATAAGAAATTTTTGATAACATTAGATAAGAGTTTCCGTATTTAAACCGAAAGATTTCAAATATGAGGAAAGCAGAAGTTGGGAAAATAAGGAAGGACTAGAAGGATTAGAAAATAATTTAAAAAGGATAATAAAAATAATTTTAAAGGGTTAGAAGAAATAAATAATCGGCTAATAAATAAATTATCGATTATTTTTTTAGACCTAATTTATAGAAACAAATTTTAATCTCTTGTAAAATTCAGATTTAAACAATATACAAAATCTGGTGATACTGGTCGCACAGCATACATATTTCTATTATCTTCGGTAATTGAAAGTTGTGTTCTGTGCTTGTCCCACCAGATTTTTTATGTTTTCATATATTTAGTTTCCGACAGTACAGTAGGTACAGTCAGTTTCAATATTAACCACCACCATTAGAGAATAGAGCCGTGAAGTTAGACAACCAGAGCTTTTAGCTGATTGTTGTCTCAAAAAAAAGTATTTCCACAACCAGAGTGCTTAGAAAATAAATAAATAAACTTTTTTTTTAATATTGCAGTGGAAATACTATTTTTTGAGACAACAATCAGCTAAGCGCTCTGGTTGTCTAACTTCACGGCTCTATTCTCTAGGATGGCGGTTAATATCGAAACTGTCTGTTCATTTGAATTCAAGATATAAAATTTAAAAAATATTTATATTTGTAACCATTGGAACTATTTCTACTATCTTTTCTAAATTTTAAAGGGTATCTAAAAAATAATTGATTTATGAATTTTATTCAAAATCGTCAGGGTAATAATGTTTTGGGCTCAGAGGACCTCAAAAAGTCCATCAAAATCTCGACATCAAAATCGAAAAAACTAAAAAAAGTACATCAGCAAAGTACTAGTACTCTTTGGTCGATTTTATTCAAAAGTTTACTTAGTTCTACAGAAGCCTTTATCAAATTCCAGTCTCGTAGCTCTCTTAGTTTATATCAAATGGCTTGTGACCTGATGCCAACAACCTTTATATAAATATAAATAGCTCTTCTAGATCATGAAAACGTGTATTTTCTTCGTGAAATGAATAGGATAGGTCTGATCATAACAAATTTGAAATTCTCCGGTTCTTTCCTATACAAATTTGAAATTTTAAAAAATGAATGAATTTGCATTTTTTCATTTTTCTAAGCTTTAAATTAATTTGAATGATATGTTAATTTTTAAATAAAGGAAATTTCTGCTTTTTTATCATAATTGTTTTCATTCATTAACATATCTCAAAGTTTATTTTTAAAACAATACGAAGATGTTGCGCTTCAGTGCCTTGGAAGGAATCAGGTATTTAAAAAAATTATTTGTTTTCTAAATATTATATAAATTATGTTTAAATAAAAAAAAAAAAAATACTGAGAGTTTTGTTTGATTCATCTGTTTGTCATAAAAAATTTTAATTTCTTCTTTAATGGTATTTTAGTCGTGAGAAATTTTTTTAAATAAAAAAAAAATTAATTTAGAAAATATTTTTTTTTAAAAAGACTTCGTGATGATCAAGGAGAAATTAAGGGAATCCCTAAAATAAAAAAATAAATTTTTGTAATTATTTATAAAAAAAAAAATAAATAAATAAGAAAGAAAGGAAAATAGAAAGACTACAGCCAATAAGAGGCCTTAAATCAAGGGGAATTTTCTCATATTTAAAAAAAAAAAAAAAAATTTGAATTTTCAGAGATTCTCAGCCCTATCAACTTTTCAAAAAAATAATTTTATCCCTTTAGGCTAGGAGTACTTTTCAGACAATAGCAACAAAGTTGGATAAATTTTAGTTAAGTTTTTATTATTATTATTAATAATTTAAAAAAATATTCCTATCGATGTTTGTTAAAAATAAAAGATAAACAAGGAAAATAAAACAAAGAAAAGATAGCATATCAAATTTGTCTTCGAACTAAAATTTCTTCACCAAATAATTCAATTTTACTATTTATTAATCATTTATAATTTAAAGAAAAATTTCGGATCTACTATATTATAACATTTATTTTATATATTAATATTTTTTTAATCATATTTATTTATAATAATATTATCAAAAAAAAGGTCAAAGTTTCTTGAAAGTTTATTAAATTCAGAATTATTTTATCAAAAATTATTATGAAAAATATGTCTATTCTTTTACAATAAAAAAATGGACACATAGATCCCAACTATTGCATCTAAAAGTGTCAGATAAAATTATTATTATTATTTTTTTTTGGCATAAAACAAATGATTGAAAATGTGATGAATTGATTTGAATTTTCAATGTTTTCAATTAATAAATAATAATTGACAAAAAAGTCAATAAAACCTTCTCAAAGATGGCAATGGATTATTGAAATAGAGCAATTGAAAATGAAGTTTCTCAAATAAATCCTTTTTATTTCATTATCTGATTGTTTATTTTCCAATTTATCATTGTTCCGAGAGCTCATTTTGTTTTTCTCAGACCTTCAAGGCCGATAATTATCTATTTTCAGCTCTTCTCTTTGATCTTTGAATGAAATCTCATTATTATGGATATTTCCATTATTATAATGAAATTTAACTTCGAAAATATTCAAAAATTCTTGAGGTAAATCAGTATAATTATTGACAAGTTGAACAATTAATAAAAGAACGGTTTAACTGTGGTTTATTTGTAATAATTACAACGTTTCGACCACTCATTCTATGGCCTTCTTCAGGCACAATTCAGCTAAGGTCTCACAGATGTAACATTTGTAATCTTAGCTGAATTGTACCTGAAAAAGGCCAAGAGAGTGGCCGAAACGTTGTAATTTTTACAAATAAACCAGTTAAACAGAAAATCAAATTATTTTATTAATGATAACATCTGTGAAAGCTTAAACTCCAAAAAAACTTGAACAATTATTTTTGTTAATTTACTATTAGGAAATTTTATTGCACTAGAAGGCCAAGGTATTACTGGTAATGAAATTAATAAAAAAAAGAAACTTTTTTTTTATTAAATACATTACCTTGGTGTTCAAGTGCAATAAAACTTCCTAATTGTAAATTAATTATCAATTGCACAAATCCACTGTTTGGTTGCTAATGCCATCAACTGCATTTGGGGGTGTTTTTCTTCTTAAACCACCCCTATAGTCTCGCTTAAAGAGCATTTTGCCGGTTCCAATGTTAAATACATAAATACTTCAAAATAATATAAACAACTCAATATATTAATTCAATCTGCATATAGAAATAATATAAGTTGGTGTTATTATTATATTAAATTTGTAAACAAGACATCATCGCATGATAAATTAGATAAATATTTCAAAATCTCAGGACGGACAAATAAAAATCGGAAATTTAGCAAGGAAAATTTTATTAAAATCGGGTTTACAAGTGTAAAAATGATTTTATAAATATGAAAAAATCTTTGATTTTTAAAATAATAAAAAGAAATTGAGAGCTCCAAATTTAAAAATTTTGCATCCACTTGTTATTCAAGTCCAGGAAAGCATTTCGAGGTATAATAGAAGTGAATTCAATTATTATTGGATTGAATCTCTTCAGTGAAGAAAGGAGATGTTAGCTACTGACCGTGACTTGATGAGTGATGACTGCTGAATATCAAATGCGATGTGGTTGTGACCTGGTGGTCGTCGACTGATTAACTGATTTGCTGCTGATTCTCTGCTCCGTTATAAATACTCGTAAGCAACTGAACCTGGTTTTCAACTTTGGTTGGTTGTTACTGGGGAAATCCCAGAGGAGTTCTCAGCTTCAACTGGAGAATTCTTAACCCCACTCCTTCACAAAGACACACCCACACATTTCGCTTTGCAAATTATTGTTTACAAACAAAAGATTAGTTTGATTTGTAGGAGGAAAGCAAAATGATTTCTCTCTTTATAGGAAAATCCATACTTAAAAATTAATTTTTATCAAAAAGATAGAGTGAAAAAAAACTCTAGAAATAAAATCAATTTTATTTATTAATTGACACTTCATTTTTATTAAAATATTCCAATTACATTTTAATTAATTTAAAAAAATATTATAGAAAAAATAGAAGAAATCTCAGCTTTAATTCGAGTAACTTATAGTCGGATGTGAGTTCTTGAGATTTTACAATAATTATTTCCTTCAAGTTTCGATAATTGTTACATGAACTTTTTTTATAATATATAAATCAACGTTTTTTTATTATAATCATATACTTAACCAGTGCCGAATTACGCACTAAGCACGTGCCTAGAGGCCCCAGTATGGAAGGGGCCCCAAAATTTAAAAATATTTTTTTGTAAATATTAAATTATTATTTTCTGAATCAAAATATACCAAATATATTGTTATGATTTATGAATACTTTGTTTATCTGTGTGTAATTGTAAGTCTACTCTGTAGCTCCATTTAAAAATAAAGTACAATTATTCTATTTTTAAAAATTTTAAATGGATAATGATAGTGAGTAAAACAAAAAATAATTGCATATACAATATCAAGAGAGGGGGGGGGGGGCAAACATAAAGAGCCTATAGGCCCTAGACGACCTTAATCCGCCACTGTACTTAAAAATTTATATTGTCTATTATTTACATGTAAAAAGTAAATTTGAAATGAATCACTGAAATTAAATTGAATACATAAATAAGATGACGAATAGAATGTTAAGTGGGAACAATGACACACAACTTCTTTCTTCATATTCAATTTGAATATATAATATTCTGTCTATTTGTAAAAGGGAAGAGACTGACATGCAAAGAAAAGAAGTACTGCCAGTCCCAGCTAGGGTAGCTCGTGGTCGCCATCCCTACCCCAAGATGTGGGTCCCTGAGCAAACTTTCTCTTATATATAAATAAAGTATTGAATTCATGTCAAAAATTCGATGAAGAGATTTTGATGGATATACACTTGAGTGGGGCGAAAAAACTCATTTTTTTATTTCTAAGTTGTAATAGCGCGGAAAAGTTGCGAATTATATAGACCCCCCCCCCCCATGGTTATCCCCACTGTTATCATATCTCAAGATGCCGATCGCCTGAGTGGAAGTGTAAAAGGCCTGCCGAAGGTATTGTTGAGAAGTATAGAAATGCCATTTTTAGCTAGGGTAACTCGTGGTCGCTATCCACCTACTCACAAGATGTGAGGGTGTTTCTGTAATGCACGGAATAATCGGGAAACACTTCTTCCACCAGAAATCCGCCATTTTATTTTCACTGAAATTGGAAGTCTTGACCGAATGAGTTGAATATTGGAACAGAACTCATTAAGGTTAATTTTTAAAAATCAACTCAATTGATAAAGCCATTCCAAATTTAGTGAAAAAATAAAACAAAATGGTGGATTTCTGGTGAAAGAAGCGTTTACGGGCATCTATTTATAGGAACTTATTTGTTTATTTTAACCCCCTGAATTCTCTCAGTGCATTAAAGAACCTCTCTGTTTATAATATCACTATTATATTTTCAAAGAATTCAAGAATGGTTTAAAACATTTTTAAGAAGGTTACTTTAATTTACAAAGACCATCAACAAATTAATTATTAAAAAAATTAAAAGAGAACTGGATTTGTACGAGAAATTGATTAATCGATTTTAATCTGGAAGTTTACTCGTAGATCCTGAAGGTCTTATTCAGGAGTATCAAAACAAATGATTGTTTTAAATTTTTTTATTTATTGCTAAGCGACTAGATTCTGGACAGTAATTAACAGTTTCGGAGTTCAATTGTCTCCATCCTCAGGCTTCCAGATTAAAATCGATTCTAAGCGACTGGATTCTGTACAGTAATTAACAGTTTCGGAGTTCAATTTCATCTTTGTAACAAAGATTTTACAGCCAGAGGATGGAGACAATTGAACTCCGAAACTGTTAATTACTGTCCAGAATCCAGTCGCTTAGCAATAAATAAAAAAATTTAAAACAATCATTTGTTTTGATACTCCTGAATAAGACCTTCAGGATCTACGAGTAAACTTCCAGATTAAAATCGATTTATTAAAAAAATTTTGCTTAACTTTATTTTTATAGAAAAATCTCGTGATTTGTTAGCCAACTGAGGCCTCTTCACATCCCTTGAGTCTGTTATTGTTTCAGATGGCTCTTCTATTTTGTCATCTGATCTTATTTATGAAATAAAAATTAATTAATATCCGTTTTTTATTTCTTTGTTCTACAAAAATCTCCCCACATCCTTGAATACAGAAGTGACTTCATAATTATGAAAATAAAGAAAAATAGACTAACTTATAATAAAAAGACTAGTTGTTTATTTAGCAATTCTATTAAAAAAATAGATAAATAATGGAAGTGGTATTTTGATATCAACGCAAATATGGTCACAATTTCCTGTGTCTTTTGAGATGATTTTTTGATTAACGACCAAAATATTTATATTAATCATCCTAAACAACATACGCTAATATAAACAAAATTTAAAAAAAGAGATAAATTAAAAAATAAATAATTAAAAATAAGTTTGTTTATTTAGTGCTTATTAGTTACGCATTCTGATATTTTATTACTTTATCATAGAATATATTCAAATGAACACAAAAACTTATTTATTTATTTATTTCTTAAAATAAATTTTATACATCTTTATAATTACCAAGACACAGAAATAGAAAAAAAAATATTAATCAGTGGTCCCCAAACTTTTTTGTCTCGAGGACCACTTGCCATGTTTTTCAGTTTTGGGATATAGCATTTTTGAAAATGCATCATCTACAAATTACATATTTTTGACTGATGTCTAATTGTAGTGAGGTGTAGAATAAATTAAAAAAAAACACATCAATTTTTATCTATATTTATTAATGAAACCGATTTTTAGTGGAAGGGATGATTATTTATTTATTTTTTTGTTTTTAAACATAAACATTCTTTAAAAGAAAATAAAATAAAATAAATGAGATCGACTATCCTGGACAGCCAATTCTTTTTTTCGCTTACATAAACCCCTTGCAGGTCGTTATAGACCTCTGGGGGTCGATATAGATCACTTTGGGAATCAATAGACTCAGAAATTATAAAAGGAGAAGTGAATCGGTCCACTGGGAGCAGTATCGTGCATGGCATTCTCTGCTTCCACTGGACCAAATCTTTTGATAATAATTAAGGGGTTTGTTTCTATTGAATGACTCTGAACAAAATGCCATAATAATTTATTCTCAAAAAAACAAAATTTTGAACGATAGATTCATAATAAATTAGATACAGTCAAATACCCTAACTTGTGACAGTTTTGATGTTCGACATGGTACCACCAGCAAACTTAAAAGATTTTATTTATTTTTATAACATCATTTTTCTGGACAACGTTTGTAGTTTTAAAAATGCAAATTCATAATCAAAGAAACATAAAAAAAAAATAATAAAGTGGTATTCCTAACTTGGGACATCGTTGATTTTCCATATTGGGGCATGTTAAACTTTATTTATCAATCTTAGAACATCAAAAATGTTTCTTAAAAATATAGTAAAATTGTTTGAATGGATTTTTCAAAATAAATAGTCAAAATTGCAGAAATCAACAGCCAAATGTATTAATTTATTAATATTAAATATACAAATAACCTAGTATTTAATTTGTATATTTAATATTAATTTACAAAATGTTTCAACCAGAACCAACTGTCGAAATTTTAAATCATTTTATTAATTTATTTTTGTGAAAGCTTTTTTCTTTTTTTTTTATTTATTTGGTATTTTTCGGCATCTGGGGTCATTTAGACCACGTCTTTATTTATTTCAATTGATTGGTAGCCAATTCAATTGAAATAAATTTTTGTTTCATGAGTCGGGATCCGAACGGGACACTGTCTCAGAGACAATTATGTAAAATTTTACTAAAATAAACAAAGAAAAACATTGAAGTGAAAATAGGGGAGAATTCAAAATGGACCAATTGAGTAACTTGTCAATTGAGGTAATGAGAGGGAAATTGGTCTATACAACTGTATAAATTAAGAGGAACAGATAATGTTATATATCAGAAAAAAATCTGCTCTTTTTTCGTTAAAGTTCTATAATTTTTAATTAAAAACACCTTGAATATTTCGGGAAAAACACAACAAAACTCCAAACTTCTACTCATAACAAGTGAAATCACAGGGGTGCCCGATAAAATAGCTTCAATACCAGGGCTGCAAATCCATCATAACAAAAATTTTCCGTTTGTCCTAAGTTAGGTATTTGACTGTAGATAAAGAAACTTTTAGTTATCTTTTTTAAATGTAATAAAATTGGTTTATAATTGTAAAGCGGAAGCAAAATGCATGAAAGAGATAAGCGACGAATCATGTTTGTTGAATTCTGGTGGTGTCAAAAAGGAGGGACGGAAAACGAAGAAGTTTTAATTATGGGATAATTGACGCAACTGCCTTTTGGAAAAAAGTTGTATGCGCACAAGATGTATTAACAGGAAAAAATAACTAGGCCAACAAGGGGGAAAGTAAAAGAAAAAGAATAAGTAACAAGTTTTATCATTACTTTTTCAGGTAAGGTGATGAATCATTGCATGTAACTCCTGAGATATGAAATTTGACGTCATGGGAGACCCGTCGGGTTCTCCGGATGACGTCATAAATATGATGCTGTATTTTGTAAAATCGCCTTTGACTTGTCACTCTCCTTATCAAATAATAAGAATTACATTTCTAATTGACTTTATAGTAATTTTAAAGAGATGTTTGTTTCTGCTAAATAAATTTTTGTTCAATTTAGAAGAGGATAGAAATTAAAACAAAATTAGTTCATTAGAGAAAAACTTGTTTCGGCTTTGATTAGAGATAATAAAAATATTAATTAGCTGATCCAGAAGTAACAAGAAATAATTATTCAACCTTGAGTTTAAAAATAAACAAAAATCTTTTTATATATAAGTTAAAATTTTCGAATTGACCTTGATAAGGATTGTTTGTGAAGGTAACTATTATTTAATGCAAATTTGTATTTTAATGCTAGAAAAGAAAGATATCCGAGCATTTTTAGATATTCTTTCTTAGGAGATGAATATTTGCCACAATATGTGAGTTTACCCACACCAGATTTTTTTTTTTTTTGATTAGGTGAAATAATCAAGTTCCAAATAGAATGGAAAAGTTTACTTATCAAATGGGCAATTAATTCAAGTCAGGATTTTTCAAAGAATTAAATTAGTTTTATACCACAAGGAAAACTCAAACGGAAAATTAATGCAATCACTTCATTAATTATGAAATAAAAATTTATTTTTTATAACAACAACAACAACATCGTGATGATAAAAAGAAAAAAAATTATCTTATAAATATGTAAACTCAATGATAAAAAATTGAAGCTTTTCTTTTTTAATTTAATCTCTTAAATATATTGTAATTTATTAAACAATATTTAATAATTTTATTCAAAAAATCTGGTGTGAGGAGATTTTTTTGTTGCGTTTTAAATATTGACTGCTTGAAATAAACTATGGTTTTTTTTTTTTTCAAAATTTTAATAAATCCTAAAAGAAATATAAAATTTCACAAGAATTGGAAAAAAATTTTTAAATGTATAAAAAGTTTCAAAGAGGACCCCCCCCCCCCTTTGAATCGAAATTTACATGCAAATCCCCCTAGGGATTTAATATTGGCTCTATGGAAGGAAGAGTCGGAAAATGAATTTAAAAAATCGGAAATACTACATCAGTAAAATGTACTTCAATTTTCAGGGCAAACTGAGAATATACATTTGAAAGAGGATCTAAAAAATAATTGATTCATGAATTTTAATCAAAATCGTTAAAGTCAATTTTGAGAAAATCGAACTGAAAAAATACTAGTACTTTTTGGCCAATTTTGGTAAATAGCTTATTTTGAGTGTCCGGGAGGGTACCTAACTTTAATATAAAATTTCAATCCCGTAGCTCAATTCTTTCATTCTTAAAATCGTTACACACTGACAGACAGACCAATTTGCGGGACCCATTTTTTGGACTCAGTGGACCTCAAAGGTATATTCATCATAATCTCAACATCGGTTTTTGACATGATCGCAATACTTTCTTTCTATATATTACATATATAGGAAAGAGAAAGTAAAATTACAATTTAAAATAAAATAAAGACAAATATATATTAATAATATTGGCCAAAATATTTTTCCATTTTTTTTTTTTTCGAATCTTTTTTACCTTATAAAAACCTAAATTTTGAATTCGTATCCAACTAAACATATCGGCAACATGTCCACAAATTATGGAGGAGGATATTGTCTGAATTGAAGAAACACGTGGTGGTTGTAGGTAATTTTATTTTTAAGTTTTTTTTTTTCTTAGTTAATTATTTAGTTTTCAAAAAAACGTGAAAGGATAAAAACTTTTTAATTAATGTAATTTACCATAATATAAAAAAAAAATACAAATTTTAAATCTTTCAAGCTCCAATCATATCAATTTCTAATTAAAAAAAAAATTAAAATAATTGTCCGGGACCTCAGAGAGGAAATATTTAAAGGAAGTAATGTGTCGACATATATTTATTAGTTTCCGGCAAGACATTAGAATTCAAGATGTAAAATTTATAAACATAGAAAAATATTTATATTTTGTAATCATCGCAACGAATCCCCTATTCTTTCCTAAGGAGAACAAGAGTAAAGTGTGCCTCAAACAAATTTGAGAGCAAAATGAGAATATGCATTTTAAAGAGCATCTAAAAAATAATTGATTTTTGAATTTTAATCAAAATTGTTGGAGCGAATTTTGAGAAAATCGAAAAAAACTGAAAAATTACTTCAGTAAAGTACTAGTACTCTTTGACCGATTTTGTTGAAAAACTTCGAGTTACGTGCAAAAAGAGCACCTTACTTATTCAACTTCCTAGATCTTTTCATTCTTGTGATATTTTGTTCACAGACAGACATATTATTTTGCGGGACCCACTTTTTTGGACTTAAGAGCTCTCAAAACGTGTATTTCAATCTATATCGAGTTTTTGACATGAATCCAATACTTTCTCTCTCTATATCTATTAACATATACATAGATATGAGAAAGTAAAAATGAAACATTTAAAGAACTCGGGCCTCTACAGTGTCTATATGCTTATGAAATATTTAAAAATATTTTCATGAAATTTTTCCCTCTGAAGCATATAGACAAAAATATTTTAAGAAAAATATATATATATAGCTGGAAAAAATGTTAGAGAGGATGAAGAAAGAAAAGCAGTTAGTATTTATTTCATTTATTTAAGACTCGTTAGGCTAACGTTTCGGTCTCGGTCGAGACCATCTTCAGAGTTTATAGCCTGTCAATATGAGATAAATATTATCAACTCAATTACCTACACAATCCATAGCTTGAAGTTACAATTTAAGAATATAAATGTAAATGAATATATTCAGATTTAAACAATTGAGTATGGCTACAGGCTACACCTGTAGTCGATTAGACGCACCCTATGACTGTTACTCTTCAAATAATAGACTCAATTGTTTAAATCATTTACATTAATATACTTAAATTGTAACTTCAAGGTTATGAATTGTGTAGAGTTGACAATATTTTTCTCATATTAACAGCCCATAAACTCTGAAGATGGTCTCGACCGAGACCGAAACGTTAGGCTAATGGGCCTTAAATAAATAAAATAAATACTAGCTGCTTTTCTTTCTTCATCCTGCTACTCAGCAAAAATATTTTATATAAAATTCCAAAATGCAGTCAATAAAATTATAAACATTCAAATATTCGCATAGTCCGACTTCCATTAAGTTAGAGTTCGGTTTGGAATTTCCAATAAAAATTAAAAAATAAAATAAAATTCTTAAAAAGAGGGTCTGCCTTAATTTTCATCCCCGGGGGCACTTGAGCTTCTCGGCGACTGTATAGCAGCACGAGAAGTTAATAAAACCAAGAAAAACTCATTAAAAAATATGCAGAGCTCAACGTAAGGTACATAGGGATCAAATTTTATTTATTTTTGCCATAAATAAAAGTCAGGAGCGTATATAAGGGGGGGGGGGCGAGGGGGCCCGGGGCCCCCCGAAATTTCCCAAACACATATACATATATAGGGATATACAGACATCAGCGCAACAAATTTTTCCGCAGGGTGGAAAACTTTGATTCCGCAAAAGAGAAAAAGTTCCGCAAAAAATTTCGTGTGAAAAAAAGTTTAGTTTCTTAAAAAAAAAATTTTCCGCAGAAAAATTTTTGAGGTCAGGCCACCCCCGAAAAAAATTTCTATATACACCCCTGATAAAAGTAATAATTTAATTGTTTCTGATTATTTATGGGCTACGATTCGAAATTATCTACCAGAGATTTTTTATTATTATTTATTTATTTTATTCATTGTCATGTCTAGATACAAATAATTAATGAGGTACAAATGTTTTCAGAACCGTTTATCTAAAGAGAGAAAAATTCGGATGGGTTAAAATAGGGATCGGCAATTTATTTCAATGTAAGCCATATTTGCTCGCAATATTTCACTCAATAAAAACAATAAAGAAAAAGGATTCAGGAAAAATTTATTTGTACAAAATATTTAATTCTAGTTCTATCACACCTGGACTGGCGTGTTTAATCTTTTCACTGAAAGTTTTTATTAAATACACTTTATTCATTAATATATTTTCTAATACAATTTAGAATAACATCAATAATAATATTCATATTTTTTAAAATCGATTCTAATCTGTTTTCACTTTAGTCGTGTGGTCTTGAGCATTTGCTTTTTTTTTTAATCTGATTTCAAAAAAAAAAAAAAAAAAAAAAAACAATTTTATGGATCAGTCTTATCAAAAATTTTTACAAAGAGATCAGAATTTGTAAAAATAAATAATAAAGGTCCACAAGTTACTTACCGATTGTTATTAGCCGATTCCGGTTTAGTTAAGATTAAATAAAACTAACAATCATTTAAATAAAATTCTCATTTAATTAAAGGAATAAATAAATAAATATAATAAATAAAATATAAATAGTATATTAATATATGTTTTCTTGTATATACTGTATATATAAAGCCAAAAATCACTAATTATTAATGACAATTCATTATTAATTAAATTATGCAAAGTTTAGATCACTCTTATTTGGGCAGCCCTGCATTTAGGAATGGAATTCCGACTGAGCATATGTCGATTGGCGTTAAATACCTTAAATTATTTTATATATCAGTTAGCCAAAAAAAATTTAATAAAATATTGCTCTGAGATATGTTATTAACTCTTCATATAATTATTTTGCTAAAAATAATACAATAATATTAAAAAAAAAAAAAAAAAAAAAAAAATACATTGAATGAGATCATAGGCGCCGAGAGTTTCGCATAAGTCGATATTATAGATATATATCTTTAAAACTTGGAACACATCCCCGGGGTATCATTTAAAAAATATTTATAATATTGTTTAAACTAGAGTCTAGGGTCGAGAGTTTAAATCACAAACTAAACACCTTGATATCGCTACTATTGAATTCAAAAGGGAGTAGCAATTTATTTCAGTTTTCAAAATATTTGGATGGTCTTTCTTTGCCTTTTAGAAAAAAAAGTATACTTATTTATTGAGTTATAAAAGAAATAAAAAATATATGGAGTGACTGGTAGCAGAGCACACTACTTTCTATTACCTTTGGTAATTGAAAGTTGTGTTCTGTGCTTGTGCATATTTTTCCTCCGAATTCAAAATGTAAAATTTATAAACATAAAAAACTATTTATATTTTGTCTATTCTTTCCTATGAAGTACAGGAGTAAAGTATCTCACACAATTTTGAAGGCAAAATGAGAATAATACATTAAAAAAAAAATGATTTATTTATTTTAACCAAAATCGTTAGAGCGAATTTTGAGAAAATCGAAAAAAAGTACATAAGTAAAGTTGTAGTACTTTTTGACCGATTTTATTTATAAAAGCTTATTTTCTCACCTCAATGAGGAGAAATGGTTGATGCCATGGTAACAAAATATAACTACAAGGCGAGTAATGCAACAAATTGTTTTTCTGAAACAGGGGTTGTTTTACTCAGCATTCAAATACACCATGTTTTTATTCCAATCCCCATTCTTTAAGCTACACAACAGTATTTTTCAACGTAATCTCCATTCAATGCTACGGCTTTACGCCACCTTGAAGTGAGGGCCTGTATGCCTGCACTGTTCCATTCCACTGGTTGATGTCGGAACGAACGTAGTGCTTCATCATCCGCATCGTGCGTTCTACGGATTGCGTTATTCATTGGGCCACACATGAAAATCCGACGGTGTGAGATCGGGGCTGTAGTGTGGACAAGGGCGGATACAAGGGGGGGGGTTAAGGGGTAATTACCCCCCCCCACCCAGAGATTTGAAAAAAAAATACTTTTTTTCGAAAAAAAAATTTATTTTGAATGTAAAATTTTAAAAATTAATACTTAAAAATTTGATTTCTATTTATATTCTGACCAACAAGTACAGAATGCGCCTTTAAATTACCGAAATTAAGAAAAAAATAGTGTGCTGTGCAACGAGTCACACCAGATTACCCCCCCCCCCCCCCGAGAAACACCTCTGGATCCGCCCTTGAGTGTGGATGAGGAGAGCAGTCCACTGAAGTTTCGTGAGCTCCTCTCGGGTACGTAGACTTGTGGACTGTTCTTCCTAAACCACCACCGTTGGATTTTCATCTGTTAGGCCCAATGAAGAACGCAATCCGTATGACGCACAATGCGGATGATGAAGCAGTTATTGATCAAGCACGACGATGGCTCCGACATCAATCAGTGGAATGGAACCGTGCAGGCATACAGGCATACAGGCATAAAGCCGTAGCCAGGGGCGTACCCAGACAGTTGGGAGCCTGGGGCGTCACTAGAAGAGGGGGCCTATATAAATTTTGTACCAGATGGGTATATTGAATTTTATCGGAGGGGGGGGGGGGGGCCTATGCCGGCTTGGGGCCTGGAGCGGACCACTCCGCCCCCTCCCCTCGGTAAGCTTCTGGCCGTAGCATTGAATGGAGATTAGGTTAAAAAATACTGTTGTGTAGCTAAAAGAATGGGGAATAACATGGTGTATTTGAATGCTGAATAAAACAATCCCTGTTTCAGAAAAAAAATGTGTTGCATTACTTATTGAACTCCCCTCGTATTATATCTTTTTGTTTATAAATTTTATTATTATAGTATACCGCCGGAAACTAAAAATATGTCGACACAAAAATCTGGTGTGACATGTTGCATAGCACACATCTTGAACTTGAGCATGAAAAATTAATATTTTTTAAGAAACAAAACATTTTTTAAAATTCAGGCATTAAATTAGGGATCAAATAATATGAAAACAAAAGCGCTGATTTGTTACTGAAAAATTTATTATTTCACTCCAACCACAAAATGCAGATCATATTTCGGCGCCTATGATTAAAATAATTTTAAACAATTTTATATTAAAAAAAAAATATCGTTACCTTAAATCAGACTAGAAAATTAACGTTTGCAAATATGTATTGAAGGTACATTAACATCACCAATAAACAAATTTTATCTTCTTATAGTTGAATGAAAAACTTAAAGTACAATTTGCTCTTCTTCCAAAAATAAATATTCTCTTCTTTATTGAAAAGTCTTTCCTTTTTTTTATTTTTTTATTAAACAAGTGTTTTTATTTAGTGCACCACTCAAAGTCACTTTGGCACCCAGATTCCTATTTATATAGCTCTTTTTTGTTACTGCAAAAGTTCCTGAAGAAAAAAAAAAAAAAAATATTATTAAAAGTTAAAAATAAAAATTTGTTGTTCTTAGGGCCCGTTGCTTCACTTCTAAAAAACTAGCAATCCCTCGGATAAGATAGTTGACTATGACTTTCGAGTCTTTTCACATCTAGTTAATGATTAAAATACCACCGAGATCGTAGTTAACTAAAGGGTCCCCGGGGTTGGGGGTGGTTTTTTTAATATCAGGGGATTTGGATTTTGTTTTGGAACATTTTTAAAGAGGAGCAATTTGAGAATTAAAAAAAAATTTTTTGAAGGTGGAAAGGTTTGGTGTTTGGTTTGTGTGAAAGTTTTTTTTTTTTTTAATGGTGGGGAGTAAGAGGTTTTTTAAATTTTTTTTTTTTTTTATATTATAAAATTAAATTTAAAATTTAAATTAAATTAAAATTTTTTTAAAAATTTTTAGGGGGGAAGGGGGGAAAAAAAGGTTTTTAAAAAATAAAAAAATATCGTATCAGGGAACGAGTGATAAAAAAATAAAAGACGTTAAAATTCAAATGTAATATGTGAGATAGAGAATTGAAATAAAAAAAGCCAACAAATCGAACAGGACTCTTGACCAGACTGGTACTCTCTCGGCTACAACACTTACATATAAAAAAATTATCAAACTATAAACTCAAAATCTTGAAGCTCAAAGGTCGAGGTCTGAGAGTGATCGTAGGGGAAATGATGCAAATAATCAAATCAGAGTTGAAAAAGGGAGGGGGGCTAAGACTCAAAGTTCGGTATAACTAAGAGGTAAAATTAGGAATACAAGCTTTGTTTTATTTTTTAGAAATTTTTAAATTTTTGGTAAAAAAATTAATTAGATTGAATTAATTAATTTAATTTTTATTTTTAATAATTGGTACGAAATTCTTTTACGCGGCTTATAGTAGGGTGAAATGGCAGAAATTGTCACGTGAAGTAACAAAAATGTGTTACAGCGCTCGAGCGCCGGCGGAGGAAGGCGAGGCTAACCGAAGCCTTGGCCCCCCACCGGCTCTAAAAAATTCTCTTTCTCTCTATGTGTATGAGTGCGAGTATCGAGATTCAAGCAGCTTACATGCTTGTTTTAAAAATAAATAATTATTTTCTTTTTTTTTTTTAATAATATTCATATTAAATTATATTCGGAGTTAAAGAAAAGGCGTGGGGAACTTCGTTCCTGGCGGGAATCGCAGTTTGCTTTTTTTTTTATAAATGATAGTCTTTATTAAGTTGCTAAAACAAAACTTTCCTTATACCTCAGATAGCTAATTATATGTAAAAAAAGCTAATTTTGAACTTGAAGGTTAAGCATGTTCTTGTTTACTATATCGATGATTTGTTATCGGTCGGATAAGTTTGCTAGTTGACTACAAGTGAAGCAACCGGCCCTTGAATTTATCAATAAAAGTAAAGGTGAGGGGTTTAACTTTACTAACCGAGGGCGAATAATTAAAAGTAAAAATTAAAAAAATTTTTAAATGAATATTTCCTCTCTTGGTAGAGCATTAGAGATACCATAGAGCTAGTATTGATTGATCTCATAAGATAAGATTATAATTTTTGATACATTTTATTTAAGCTCTCTCTATTGATTGCTGCCAAATAAAAGATTTAGCAACAAATAAAAGATTTATATTATTAATTCTAATTTGGAAATTTCTTATTTGGGTAGCAGGTTCTTCATGCAATTTTAATAAAAAAAATATATATATTTTATTTTATTAATAAGATGACTGTGTGTGCACTTTGACCACCAGTTTCGGTCATTTTAAATGACCATCATCAGATCTGTAATCAAAACCAAAAATTTTTTTTATAACATGACAATACAATTGGAAATTTTTGTACAGATATAATCAAAATAACATTAAACAAAAAAACTTACAAACTTTTGAAAAAACGTTTAAAGTAAAATACCACTCCGTTTTGACGGATTTATTCCAAAAGTTGATATAGATCTACAATTTTAATGTGAAAGAAAGACATACAAAATTTCATTGTTTTTAATTCAGAAACATAATTTTAAAAATACTTTTTTTATAATAAAGGGATGGAAATATCAGCTAAATTGGAATGCTCGAAGTTCAATAAAACTCTCAGAATAAGACGTTTCGACTTGAATTCAATTGGCCATCTTCAGTTATTGGAAATTATATATATATGATCGAACCAGGTTTTGTCAATAATATATTTTATTATTGGAAATTAGATATATATGATTGAACCAGGATTTGTCATAATAAAATATATAATTGACAAAACCTGGTTGGATCTTTTATGTATAATTTCCAATAACTGAAGATCGCCAAATAAATTCAGGTATAAACGTCTTATTCTGGGAGTTTTATTGAACTAGAGCATTCCAATTTGGCTGATATCTCCATCCATTATAATCACATCACAGCCATAACTTAATTAAATACTTTTTTTAGACTTAAGGAACGTCGACATTTCCAGATTGAATTTTTTGACATTTCTGATAAAATAAAAATTGTTGAAAAATAATCTGATTATTTAATATAAACAAACCTCATCTGATTCTTCTAAAAGAGAAGAGCCCAGTACTTGGACGGTACCCACTGTCCCGATAGTGCCAACGGTTGTCAAAGTACCGTTGATCCGGGGTCCGTTCACACAGGCGTATTGACTCGTCGTTACTGTTAACGTAGCCGGTTCCAGCTAAAAATTCAAAAAAGTTGATTAATATAGAATTATGAGACAAAAATGCAACTAAAATTATAAAGTAAGCGTAAGTTAAAAATGAGAATTTTGTGGATGCTTCTTATAGGATTTATTTGTATATAAATGACAATATAAAATAAATTGGTTAAAAAATTTATTGCCATTTTGTTCTTTTTGAGGAAAAATTGGAGTGTATCCTCCCCTTTTCATCAATAGGAGGAATAAATTTCTTCCCGAACAAATACAGATAAATAAAAACCCAGATGAATAAACTTCTTGGAATACTATTTCCTTAAAATCAGGACTGCCTTCGCTCGGGGGCCTCAATGCAAATTAAGGCTTTTAATTAAAAATATATTTTAAGTTTATTAAAAAAAAAAAAATTATTTTTCGGCATTTAGAATAGATAGCTAATATTTTTTTGAAATAAATTTTTATTTCAGTAAGCAAACATTAGCACAAGAAGCTAGTACTCTATCACCGTGATAAAAATTTTGAAGATTAGCAGTGGCAACCAAAATGAAAATACTCAGAATGTTGTTCAATATTCCTGAGACTTTCCGGTAGACTTTGATTATTTGAATCTTGATAATAAAAATTTAGGGAGCGATAGAGATCATCAATACCTCATCGTCGCTGCTGGAGTTCCCTAGGGAGAGTCCCAGCTGTTCAGCAACCTCCGTCAGATCAGCATCTCCTTCGTTCTGACTCAGCTGCGAGTATTGATAATTGGCCACACTGGAGAACAAAAAAAAAAAAAAAAAAAACTCAAGGTTAAAAAAAATGAAGAGAGAAAAATAAGAATTTTAATAATACTGTTTAATACAATAGCATATAAAGCTTTTCTCAAAAGCTATCAATAATAAATAGTAACTTAACATGGAGATAAAAATTATAAGAGCAACAAAAAATAATTTAATAAAGGAAAAAATAACATTGGTCCATTTTATGTAATCAATTTGGATTTAGTTTCTTTATAAGATATGCACTTTAAAAGAACAGGGGTTGAAAATAAAAATAAAAAATTTTCCTTTGCTACTTTAATATGTGTAATTGTATAGAATAAGTAGAAAATTTTCATCGAGCTGTTAATAAGATAGTACATATTTTCATATGTAATATTTTTATTAACATTTAATAACCCGAATTTAAATTCGGGGCTTTTTTTTGCCTATTCTAATTACTTATCTGACTAGACAAATAACAAAAAACCACCCTCAAAAAAACAAAATAAATAAATAAATAAATAAATATTACAAACTTAATAAAGATAGAAATATAATATTGAGATTTTACAAGTTGTTATAAATTATAAAAAAATATTTTAAATTTATTTATGAAGTATAGAAATGTCTGTGGTGATGATTGAATAAGGAGCTCAATGAGAAAGACAGCCAGCAGAAATAAAAAATTTTTATATTATTTGGTCGACGTTTCAGGAGCGAGTCGCTCCCATCATCAAGATGAATATTTATTTACAAAAAACTTACATTTTATCAATTAAATTCCGTAGAATACGTTAAAAATAAAATCAAAAGTTTCTGCCGTGGACTTTTAAAGATATTTTAACAGGGAAATCAAAAAAACTCTCGAAAATGACAGTCGGCCATATTTAAAAATAAGTAAGTCACGGGACTCAGACCAGTCCGGCAACGTCGCATAAAATAAATCGCGTTTCAATCTTACAGTTACATTTTTTTTTTTCAATTTACGATATTTTTTCTCGCAAATCGCCCATTGTGTATAAACTGATTTGCATTACTCATTGTAATATTATAAATAAAATACAAGTGTACACTATACAAGATCAACATAATCAGCTGTTAAATGCAAATGTTGCTTTATGTGAAAAACTGCCCAAATAAAAAGTCATTTATCTATTATTTTTGGTAATTAATTTATTAACTTAATCCAATTATAAATTATGATAGATCACGACTAAATTATAATAAGCAATTTATGCATTCAAATTTTTCATTTTAGCAACAAAAAAATTTAGATTCTATAATGACTTAAGCAGGGGCGCCGGAACGAATTTGAATCAGGGGAAGAAAATTAAAATTATTTAATATGTTCAAATAGTATAAAACAAAAACAAATCTACTATAAAGCTTTAAAAATTTTAAATAAAATCACAATTTTAATAAAATTAAAATTTTAAAAAATTTCTAGCGATTTTATCAAAAATTTTTGGAAAAATTTGGAAAAAAATGAATTTCTTACTCTTTTAATTTTTTTTAATTTAGAAGATTTTATTTTTCAAAAGTAAAAATACATCATTTTTAAAAATAAATGAAATAAAAGAAGAAATTTTGCCCCCCTCTGTCCCCCCCCTATAGGATGCCAGGGGGGCAAGTACCCTGCCCCCCCCCCCCCAGTTCCGGCGCCTATGGACTTAAGGGGTACTATCCGAACAACCTTAATAAAACGAAAAACAATATATAAGAGAAAAGGATTTGGCAGCTACAGCCACGTAAAATGAAACTCTCCAAATATTGAAACGTCTAGATAAAATACTATATTAAGAGAGTATAGTATAATAAAGTTGTCAAATTAATTATCTTTAATAATTATATGTTAAATGCTTTTCGCTAACAAATAACAACTTAGTGTTACTCGATCGTTTAAACACATATTGCCTACCGGTATTTGTTAGTGGAAATTTGACACACAATTATTTCAATTTAAATAAAAAATCAATCAGAATTTAAAAGAACGAACGCATGTTAACAAACGAACGCTAGAGATAATTAAAAAATAATATTTATTATAACTTCATTAATAAAAAGTCAATCCAAAATAAAATTATTAAACTTCCCCTAAAATAGAACTTTCTACTTTATCAATTTTCAGTTAATAAATTCTCTCTCATATTTCATCTTACACATAAAATGTTTAGTCTTTTTTTTTAAATTTTATAGCGGTATCTTAAGAGAAAAGTTTGGAAACAAGTAAAAAACAAAAAAAAAATGTTTATTAACCACAACGGCCGAAAGTGTTAAACATTCGTCATGATTAATAAATAACAAAATAAAATTATTGTCCATAAAGTAAAATACATTTAAAAAAAAATACTAAAATAGGAATAAACAAAATAATCATGCAATTGGACCAATTCATAGATAAATATTAATTTAAGAGACTGCTTTTTTGGCAAAAATTAATTAATTAATAAAGAAGAATATTTCCCATTTTGCAAATGGCGTATCTAGTCAAGTAGACGAAGAGTGAATCATTTATAAATAATTGTAAAAAGGGTCCAACAACACAAAAAAAAAGATTAAAATAAAGCAATCAGGCATCCAGAGATACGGTTCCAACAAAATCTAAATATTATTATTAGGAGAATTTTTAATCATATACCACATTTTTGTATTAAATATTTATTAAAAATAAATATAAATACTGTACAACGTACTGTACTCGACTGCTTATTCTGCAGCCGTTATCAAGTACTGTGCACTTTCTCCGACTCAAGTGAAGCAACTATCATGTCCGTTACGTGCCTTTTTATATACAGCGACGTCAGCGCCATCTGTCGGCATTTCTGTGAAGTTAGATTCAAATTTTCCCGCCATATATATTATATATATAAAAAGGCACGTAACGGACATGACAGTTGGTTCACTTGAGTCGGAGCAAGTGCACAGTACTTGATAACGGCTGCAGAATAGTGGTGGAAACGTTGTACAGTATTTATATATTTTTAATAAATATTTAATACAAAAATGTGGTCTATGATTAAAAATTCTCCTAATAATAATATTTCAAACCACAAAAGCTTTAACCAATACAAAATCTAAATAATTAAGAAAAAATTCCAATTTCAATTTGCAATGGATCATTTTTAATTTCCTATAATATCGTACTGACATAATAAATAGAGTTTACTTTTCATTAAATGCTTTTATTTAACTTGCATTTTCAATTTATTAATTTTCCCTCTGTGCTCCGTTACTCTCTAACGACATGTTTCAAATCAACAATAAATATATTCCTCCATACACATTGGTAATAATCTTTCTCAAAATATTCCGTTATAGTAAATTGAGCGAAACTTCGTTAAGTCAAGAACATGTTTGAATTTGAAAGTAGGCCTACTTGATAGAAATTCAGATTTATCCAAAAATATTCATTTTAAAATGAAGCTGTAATGTATAGCAGTGGATATTGTTATAAAATTAACCTCAGATACGGTTAGAAAAATTAATAGGTTAAAATTAAAAAAGTACATAAGTAAAGCACCTTCTGTCCTCGCCATTATTAATCCCGCGGTGCGGGGTCGGCGGTACATAAGTAAAGCACTAGTACCCGAATTTTCCCAAAGACTAGATTTAGTCCAATTTGTATTTATAGAGGAAATAATATATAACTTATTTAAAATATAGATTTTCTACACTGTTAAAAATTTTCAAGGGATATTCATAAACTGTATATGAAGTCTGTTACACAAACTGTTTATGAATTTTACATTCGGGTATATGAAAAAAGTTCATATACTAAAAATGAACTTTCAATAAACTGTCATCTAGACTTTTATTTACGTTGTTAAGAATATCATACTTTTTAAGCTACTTAAATGTGATTCATATTTTTTTTTACTTAATAATTTGATTTAACAAACTGGGTATATTAAAATTCAAGCACGACAGTATATGAAAAACGATTCAAAATTCATATATTTTTTTTTTTACAGTGTACTTAAATATACTGAGGAATCCCCTTCAATTATAAGTTAGACTGGGACGTGGTTTAATGAAAATTTTCAAAACACAGTACTCATGGACGTACTGTGTGCTTTTGAGTATTTTTTGTTAGGAATATTCAAAAAAGATCTCTATTTTATTTTTGAAAGGGGAGTAATATATTTATTAATATAATTTGTATGTTTGAAACAGGCCGGGTCATATTTTGGGCTTTAAATTAAATCGAATAACTATCGATTACTGCCTTACAAATTTATATCTATAATTGACTTTGTTGTGATTGTCTAGACTCAAGAGGGCATAGTATCTAAAATTACAGAAACAAATCAAATATAAATTTCGACTATGCTTATAAAATTACTATTTTTTTTTTTTGTTTGTTTTTCAAATTGTCATGAAACAAATCTTGTGATAGATAACAATAAATACAACCTTTGTTATCTAACATAGTTTTGACGTTTTTGTGATAATAAGTTTAATTAAATATTGTGACATTAATATTAATAAAGGAAATCAACTTATTAAGTTAACATCTGCTGCTTTATAAATTTTATTTTTAAAATTTCTTAGCTTTCTATTAAACAAAATTGAATAATATTTTCATTTTTATTTAATTCAATAATCCTTTATTTAATTATTTTGTGTAAAAATATTCAGAAATTGAAATTATATATATATCTAAATAAAAATTATAATTTCAATATTATTAAAAAAAAAGCTTTAGTCGTCTAAGGTCGGTCTAGGTGTAGAAATTGTCAACATTTATTTGGTAGAGATAAACATGTAGAAGACCAAAATAATTCGAATTTTATGAGTTATAGTGATTTATAAGAAAAAAGAAAATTTGTTTATTACAAATGGGTGATGTTTTTTTAATTTTTTAATTCAAAAAAAAATAAACGGAGTCTAAACTCAGACGATGATAGTGAGTTAATTGGAAAGGCAAATGAGGGGATCTACCTGAGTGTGATATGCTTATATTTTCTCCAGAAGAAGACGGTCATAAAGAGAATGAATCCGAGCATGACGACCAGAATTAGGGAGATAAGTGCGTTGGCTGTTTGGGAATGGCCTAGCTGGTGGTGTTGTTGTTGTTGTTGCTGCTGCTGCCCGTTTGTTGTGTTTCCTGGTAAGGATGTACTACTTCTATTTGATGGGGTCGTCATCGACGAGGAGGACGATGACGACGACGTCATGGAGATGGCGTCCAGCAGCTGCTGTCTTCTGACAGTTTCCTATTACTACTACTGTTATTCACCAACAGAACCAATACTACTACTAACCTCGGCCTCAGCACCATCATCGCTGACAAAGCCCTCTGGCGATCGATAGTGGCGCTCATGGCTGCCACCCCTCCGTTCCTTCTTGTTTCCCCCACCAATACGACTATTACATCATGATTACCATGCCGCCATCTGTCATTATTCTATGCATTCTATTGACTATAAACAAAACCTAAAAATTCAATTTCATTTTTTTAGATGAAAACGAAGAATATTTAAACATTCAGTTGATAAAGGACTTTTGAATTTCTACAAATAAAAAGTAAATTTATCCTTGTTTCAATTATCCAGTTGATAGATATGATTGCAGATACTGGAGATCGAAGGCAGCGCCCTCAGTTTTGTAATATCAATAGCCATTGAAAAAAATAAAAAAATATAAATTTTAATTTATATATTTAGAAATAAAATTAGTTCTGGATAGAAAAATGTTTAGAAGTTAATTGAAGTTTTTTAGTAAATAAAACAAAAACAAAATGTTATTAATACCGACATAGGCGTAGCCAGAAATTTTTGATGGGAATGGAGGGGGCAAATCCTGTATTGAAAGATTTCTGGCTACCAGCATAAGCGTAGCCTAGAAACATTTGATGGGGGGAGGGGGGGCAAATCCCGTATTGAACCCCCCCCTTCAAAGATTTCTGGCTACGCCTATGCCGGTATTAATAATTTTGAGGGGGGGGGTTCAAGGAAGGATTTGCCCTCCCCTCCAGTATAAGAAGTCTAATGAAATAAATCAATTTTCAAAGTACGGTATAGGCTTATATTATAAAAAATTTACTACTGGAAATATATTACAACAATTTACATGATTGGTAATATTCAACTAATCTACTGATAAAATTAGTAATACTCGAGAAAAAAAACCCTAGAAAATACTTTTCTTTTTTTAATATACAATACAATTTCAAAATTGCTAGCGAATATTATTAAATTTTTTGTATTATAGAGCTTAAATATCCAGTCATGGCTTTTGTCCCAAGGGGGAGGAGGGTTTGAACTCCCCCCATCCCCGTGGCTACGCCTATGGTACAGGTATAAGTATAATAACACTAATAATATTTGTTATATTATTAATTACTAAAATAAACTACGTTTAATGTTAAAATTTGTTTATTTAAAAGAGTAACAGCTGATTAAATTGACGGTCGGCCATTTTTATTCGAGTGTGGCGGGTCGCCTGCTGTCCTGGGGATCTGGGGCTTTGAATTGAAAAGAAGTTATTTATTTCAAAATCAATCCTAGGCTCCGATTATGTCAGAGAATCCTTTAAAGAGAGGTGAGGGAATGTCCTTTTATAATCCTCTTTCAACCATCACTATCTCGTGGGAGCGGAGCGTGATTTTAAAATTTGCATTTTCCGTGGAATTCAAACACTGAAGAGAAATATTAATTTATTAATAAAAAATTTAATAACTTCTTCTTGAATTGAGGCCTTCAAGGTGTCTTGTTAGGATGAAATTTAGATGATTTAAAAAAAATTAAATAAGATGATAAAAATAAAATAAATAAATGATTTATTTTAAATTAAAATATAATTTTAAAATTTTGTATTTCTCCTTCACCATATCATCAGTATAAACATCGATTTAATGGATAATTTTTCTGGTTGATAAATTGATCCATGTATTGATATTTCTAAAAATAATTTTGAACCCTTTTCTAGGGTAAAAAAATCGGCCATAATTTATCAAGATAATATATTTATACGCAAAGTAATAATTTCTGTTTTTTTTTATTTGTAAAGGTTGGTTTAGGTTATTCAGTGAGTGTTCATTTTAAATTTTTTTCTTTACTTGTCTAATTTCAAATTGCAATTGAAAATTTCTACAATTCCTTTTTATATCCTTAATCTGTGAAACAGATTAAAAATTAAATAGTTTAAATCAAGAAGCAAATTGTAGATATTTCGTTTTACGAAACCTGGATGGCAGTAGTAGCTTCAAGTTAACAGAGAGAGAACTTAGGAATTGCTAATAGGTGTAATTAGAGTCTATTCACAAAAGGTCGAAATTCTTTCTTTTAGAAAGAGAAGATATTTAATCAATTATAATGTATAGCTATGGTCTATGAAATAATATTTACCATCATATAATTCCCATTAAGTGAATTAATTAGTTTTTTATAAATTGAGTATATAGGAAAAAATTAAATAAATTAAAATTTTAAGGCATTTATTATAATATGTTTATTTTTTTTATATATTTTTCAATATAAAAATATGTCTATATTTTGGATAAATGATGGAGTAGAGAACCATCAAATATAAAATATATTTTGAAAAAACAAAAACAAATTAGATCACAAAATAATTAATTATTTGAAATGGCATTGAGTTTGTTATTGCCGATTGCAAATTATCTAATATAATTAAAACATATATAAGTCTTTGATTTCATTAAATGGGAGGACTTGTACTTGGAATTATCAAGATCATTTCATTGGCACTTTAAAAGCTAGCGTTGTATATATTGATATTAAAAAAAAAAAAAAAACTGTTGAGGGAATGAGTTGCAATAAACATCCTGCAACATGACAATACTGAAAAAATTCCAACAGAAGAAAAGTAAAATAATTTACTGGAATGATTAAAGTACATTTTGAGCAAGAACGTAGAAATTCTTATAAAGTAGCTATACAAAAAGAAAATTTTTTTTTTTGAATTTTAATCATATGCTATAATGTTAATTTTTGTTTATACTCTTATCATATATAAATAATAAACTTGGCCCAACCGATATGTGACTGTTGCTTTATGTTCATTTCTGTTTTTGAGTATTTTTTATTATTAATGGAATCATTAAAAACGGATTTAGAAATTCTATTTTATAATACCACTATTTAGACATGTCATGAATAACAATTTCAATTATGCGATCTATGGCAATTTTTATATTTTAAAATATCGTATAAAATTAACATAAAAGTGTAATGATGATGGAGTATGAAAAAAACAAGACGAATGCAGCAAATATTATTTTATTTCAAATCTCGCCCTCACGGCTGACGTTTCGGCCGAGGTCTAGGCCATCTTCAGAGCTGATACATATACAATAAGAAAAGCATAATTTAAAAAACATTTATATAAAAATAATTACCCAAAGTCTTTTGTTGAAAAAGTGTTTTTAATGTATTATTCAAAGAAGGCTGGCAATAATATACCACAGAGTCAGCAAAATTCCAACATTGTTAATGTATGTTACAAGAGCCTCACATACATTCCGGGCTTATCTGAGGGCATTTCAAATGCTCTGAAAAAAATAGTGCCCATATAAAAATATCGCATAAACCCATTGATACATTGTCCATGTTTTATAACAACAAGGATAAAACACCTTTACTCATGAGATCCAATGTGGTTTATGCGATAACATGTGGAGATTGTGGGAAAAAATACGTAGGTCAAACTTCTCAGTACCTATCGAAGAGGATATACCAACATCAATATAACATTAGAAAAAACGAAGAACATGTTGCGTTGGCCTCCATACAATTAATACCGCCATAGCTTTGAGTTCGCGCAGAAGGATTCTTATCAGTGAAGATAATCTAACAAAAAGACTTATATTGGAATCTTTATATATTTATATTAACAACAGTGTGAATTTTAAACAGGATGCCAGTGATGTCTTGAAATATTATATTGGTACATTTAGCCACTAATCTGCCACCTATGGGTATAAAATTGTATCAATTTTATTATAAATTGTAAATATATAAATATAAATAAAAAAATTAAAAATAAGGATTAGGAGAATGACGAGGGAGAGAGGAGTGATTAGAAATTCCCTTTTTTCTCCTCCTTTCGATCATTTCTCTACGCTTTGCTGTGAGCGGACCACATGTGAATGTTGTCGCTGTTGTTGAAAGTTTCTGCACATTTTGATTATTGCCAGCCGGGTATGTTAGCTAAGATATTGTTAATTGTGATTGCATTGGAGGTGTGTTTAGTGCTAATTTTAAATTATGCTTTTCTTATTGTATATGTATGCAGCTCTGAAGATGGCCTAGACCTCGGGCCGAAACGTCAGCGTGAGGGCGAGATTTGAAATAAAATAATATTTGGCTGCATTCGTCTTGTTTTTCATGACTCCATCATCATTAAGCTACAGCACAGATCTTTTTCGATAAAAGTGTAATATTATATCACTCAAATGATAAATAGGTAAGTTTATATATAATATTTATAAAATTCATATTTTAACTTTGGCCTCATAAAAATATAGATTCTATGGAAACATATATTAATAATAAATAAATATATTAGCAATATATAGTCTTAAATCGGTAAAAAAAATAGTTCTGTTTTCTTCTAAATAATAACAACCTTATTTAGCTTTAAATATATTTTATTATGACTATTTATTGAGGTGGAATCCATCCACCGAATGCTTTTTCAAAATCCTGGGCGATTTCTAAACAAAATCGATCTTTAGAGGGTGCCGCAATCACCTGAAAAATTAAGTTTAAGTTTTAAGATTTTTCTTATATAACTTATAACTATTCATATAATTTTAAATCGCTTCTTCTGTGTTGACGTGAAGTATCAAAAAAACAGTACCTTAAAACTGAAGTCTAATTGGCCAAGTAAGAAAAGCATTCTTCCTTTTAAAAATAAATTAAATTCTCTCTCACCTGTAATCCTATAGGAAGACCCTGGCTGTTTAATCCCATGGGTATTTCACAAGCAGGAAATCCCAAAACATTGAATAACATCGCATACATAGTTCCGGGACATCGGAAATAAATTTGATTATGATAATGCGCTGGTCCCGGAAAAGTAGGGAATAAGAAAATTCCATCGTCACCTAAAAGATTCTGAAAATAAAATTTATTAATTTTAAATATATATATTTTTTTTTTTATAATTTCAATATAAACTCATTTAAATATTTACCCAAAGTTTCTCTTTAAATGCATAGAATTTTTTTATATAAAAATTAATTTTTGATTTAGGAATGAAAGCGTTTGTTTCTTTTAAAACTAAAAAGCCGAGAGCAAAATTTGAATAAAGTGACAAACCGAAAAACGATTTTAGAATTTCAACAAAAAGGTTGTCATCTTTCTGAAAAAAAAAAAAAAATAATAATAATAATAAATATCAAATGAGAGATCTTTAAAAAAATTTATTGATAATAAAATAAAATATTTCAATGATTTAATTTAATACTTAGGTGAATTCATTTTTTAGTATATAAAATTCAATCGGGGGGGGGGCTAGTATAAATTTTATAATTTTAAGAGGAATCTAAATATAATCTCCCAAGTTCCTACATTTGAATATTTTCTCCACGGTTTATTGGTCCTATTGATTTTATAATTTTTCAGGGATTTTAGTTTCATATATATAGTATCAAACATTAATATTAGTTTGACAAGGCAAATTAGTTTCAAAATGTTGCTTCTAAAAATTTGTTACAAAATTAAAGCTACATTTATGAAATTAAAAAAAAACACAAAATTAGAATTAAAATAACAAGTTTATAATAATTGTAGTAGTAAATACAATAAGCCTAATTTAAATATTTTATTTATTTAAACATTTAAATAAACATTAAATAAACATTTAAATAAATAAATTTAATTTAAAACATTTAAATAAATAAATTTAAATAAATTAAAGAAAATTAACAAATAATTTGGGATGGATGACTCTTTATTTTTTAAAAGCAGCTAATAATAAAATTTATTTTTTATATCTAACAGAGCTGTGAGTTTTATTTATTGGCGAGGCCAATCTGTAATTGATTTCGGAATGAGGGGGGGGGGGGGAGGTATCCGTACCTCCTCCCCCAATACGCCATTAAAATGACTAATTTTAGAAAAGAAAACTATAGTGTTTGTATTATTATTATTATGGGAGTTTTTAATTATAGACCACATTTTGTATTATTAAAAATATAAATACTGCAGTCGTTTTCAAGTACTGTGCACTTGCTCCGACTCAAAGGAACCAACCTCTAAGGGACCGTTACTTGCATTTTATATGCAACGGTGTCAGTGCCATCTACCGTCATTCCCATGAAGTTAAACACAAACATCAGTGCCATCTACTTTTAATAAATAATTAATACAAAATGGGGTCTATACTTAAAAACTCCAATAATAATGAAAGAAAATTATTTTACCTTAGGATTGATATTATTTTGTAAAAGATTAGGAATATCCTTTATGCTAAAAAATACAGAGCAACACATTTCAATGATATCTTCTAATTCTTCAAATTGTGTCTAAAATATGATAAAATAATTAATAAAATAATAATTCTCTGGGAAAAAAAAATTCAATTTTCTTTTACCAATTTACAATTCAAATGATATTTTGATTCTAAATGTCTGACTGCTTCAAATATTGTATTTTTTATTTCCTTATCAACAGGAGTTTGTGTTATCGAATGATCAGCTTCGAAAGCATAGTAAACTTTTAATTTACTAATATCAACCTAAAAATAAATATATATATAATATTAGGCGCAAAGTTCAAAGGGTGAAACAGTTAAAATACTTAATCTATAGTCAATCATTACGATTTATCACTTTTATTAGATATACTGGTAAGATTCTAAAAAAATTAGTTATTTTAAATAAAAATGTTTTAAAGGTGTTTTTCGGCATCTGAAGCCATATTCGCTTTTATTCCAATTGATTGGTAGCCAAAACAAAATAATTTTTTACAGACTGGAACGGGAATCCAAGAATGGAAAAGAGTCAATTTGAAAAAATTGGACAATAGCATGAGGCGAGGGAGGTGCAAGTGGGCGAAGGATTTTTATATAGAGATAAAATAGAACGTCCAAATTAAAAAAAAAAAAAAAACATCGAAATCCGTCTCAAGAGGAAGTTAAATATCACTTGTCGTTTTAAAGTTATTTAAGAATCAAGATTTACCTCAAAATAGGTGGTTCTATTTTGTGTAAAAAAATTAATTTAAAAAAATGAATCGAATCAGTTTTTAATAAGGATTACATTTAAGATAATATCAAAATTTTAATTTTATTAAAATTTTAAAGAATATAAAAGAATAAAAAAAAAAAGAATAACACAGGACAACAGTGATTTTGATGCCGGGGTATTTAAAGCTATTCCTGGGAATAAGGATAACACTGACTCCAAAAATGCCATTAATTTTTAAATAAATTATATATAATATTTAAGATATTATGTATATATATCTCGTAGATAAGCCGCGAAACGGAAATTTATATAATTAGATATTACTTCATGTACCCGAAAAAATATGTAAGGGGGGGGGGGGCGAGTGTACGATTCATTCCCTCTCTTAGAACCATCCGAGTAGACCCAATAACTATTCCCATACTTCTCATCACAATATGCATTAAAATAAACATAAATAAATAAACTGTGAGGCATAGGGGTTTAGCTTTATAAGCCAGGTCAACCTCCACTGGGCAAACAAGAGCATGAAATTCAACCTCAAAAATGTTAGGATGAGAATCCCTTTTAACTAGTTCCGAAAAATGACTCACAAAATCACAGCGCCTCAAAAAAGGGAGAGAATCAGGCTTATTATTTCAATATTCAGAGATATAAGCCGAAACAACCAGATCGTACAGGGTCTCAAGCACAATCCACTATTATTAGCAATTTTCTTCAGAATAAATTTACAACCAAGTTTCACTGATCTCAAAACAAAAGTCGCTTAAAAATACGAAGATTGTTCAAGCTTAGGAACCGCCGAATTTCGGTTTCGGTTTCGGTTTTGCGTTTTCAAAAAATTGTCGGGGGTGGTTTTGGTTTGTTTAAAGGGGGGCCTTCCGCCGGGCCACGAAAAAGGGGGGGGAAAAAAAAAAAAAAAAATTTGGAAAAATGCATAGAAATATTAAGTTTAACCCCAATCAGAGATCATTTAATGGTGTAAAACACGGCGAAAAGTTTGGAAAAATCGAATTTTTTAATTTTTTTTTTTTTTTAATTTAGACACCTTTAATAGAATCTTTACCATCCCTGAAAGCAAATAACAGATATTCACGATATTCTATAGTTCTCTAGCTTTCCAAAAATCTTTTATTCGTGAAAATCTGTTAATTATTAACGAAATTATTAACAAAACAATTATCAGTCAGGTAAAAAAACACTTTGGTTGCCTATCTCTTAGGCGTCCAGCTCTCTCTGAAATAAAGCTCATAGGAATAAAGTTGTTTTATTCATAATTTCGTTAATAATTAACAGATTTTCACAAATGAATAATTTTTGGAAAGCTAAAGAACTATAGAATATCGTGAATATGTTTTTTGCATTCAGGGATGATAAAAATTCTATTAGGGTTGACCGAAATTAAAGAAAATTGAAAAAATTGTTAAATATTTAAAAAAAAAAAGTGGAAATTCAATATCATCACTTGCTCAGAAACTTTTTAGGTTACTTAATACTCTAGGAGCACTTCTTGAAATGGGTTTGGCAAGAATTAAATTGATAAATTCCCTTCATATATTAAAAGATTTAAGCATATTGAAAGAGGGAAGACGCTGGCATGAATTCAAGGAACTCGAATTATGCCAATCAAACACAAAACCATCTGATTCGAACTGCACAATAAGTCGCAACACAAATACAGTGCTGGACTGACCCATCGGGATACCAGGAATATACCGTCACCGATATTTCCCGGGCCTAAAAGTGTTTCCAGTCCAGCCCTGCACAAATATTAAAAGATGAATTATTTTAATAAATAATACATTTACTGGTTTATTAAATAAAAAAAAAATGAAATAAAGACCTTTTTGTCCAATTCAAGTTTGCCAACATTATTACCGGCCATCAATTTGAACATCAGAATTAAATCCTCTGCGTATCTCGCCATGGGACCAATTATAAGATAATCATCTAATGAAGTTGTATAAGGAAAGTGGCCCTTTAAAGAGACAATACCTAAAAAAAATATTTTAATTATTAATTACTAGAAGCAAATATTATATTAATATCAATAAATAAAAATTACGCTTTTATTTAGGCAACCTTACTTATATTTATTACTCCGTCTAATATCATTTGATTTTTAAATAAATTTATTATAATTTATAACAACCATATCAAAATTGATAGTGAGAAATACTAAAAGTTTTTGTATTTCTAGATTAGATTAAATCAAGAATTATATATATCATGTGTTGGTCCATGAAGTAATTATGAAAAACATATAACCAAGTATTTATTAATTTAAATAAGCGAAAAATGTAGGTACCGCCGGGAGTCGCACCACGGATCTGTCGATTTACGCTCAACATGCCCTACTACTGGACCACATTAGCGATCTATCATAATTTAAATAAGCGAGTCGAGTGCGTACTGTGGTCCAGTAGTAGGGCATGTTGAGCGTAAATCGAAAGATCCGTGGTGCGACTCTCGGCGGTACCTACATTTTTCGCTTATTTAAATTAATAAATACTTGGTTATATGTTTTTCATTAGATTAAATCCATTAATTATAATGAGGGTCACTAAAAGGCGTTAGAAAAAATTCTTAATTTTAATATACTCGTAAAAAGATCAATTATTTTTTAATTAAGAAAAAAAATTCAGTTTATTTATTTATTTATTTATTTTTTATTTTTTTTTAGAATGAAAACAAAGTTACAATATCAGATTATTAAATAAAAAATTACGGATAAACAATTTCACTTAAATATATTAGGCTGGCAAAATGTGAATTATGATTAATAAATAAAAAATTATATATATAAATTAAGAGCTCGCGGATAAATAGAGAAAAAAATTTTATTATATAAAAAATGTTTCAACTGATTGACAATTTTATAAATATGACATTTGTAAAATTATCTTGACCAAGACTGGGAGAATCGAAGAAAACATTGACAATTTTGTATAATAAATTTTTTTTGATTTCTCTAATCATCATTGAGGAAGCGATTAGCCGAGGGGATCAAGCAGTTAAGCTTATAATCCTGAGTTGAAGACAAATTCAAATCCACCTCATGGCAAAAAATAATCCAACTCTATTTGGAATGCCTCCTGAGGAACGAAACGGGATCCCATCTCATGAAAGTTACTTCTCGGAATAAGGATAACGTGAAAGTTCACACTAATTACTGATGAGAGATCATCATTCAATTATTTTTCATAGCCGATGTAATAAATATAAATAAGATTGCCTACTTACCAGCGTAAATTTTTATTTAATAATTTGATATTCTATTAATAACTATTTTTCATATTTTATATTAAATTCTTGTCATTTGTAAAATTATCATAAGTTATCTATTGATAAAAAATATATCGTTGTTGGAAATGTCCGTCCTTCATCTGAACACACCATAAATAAATCTACGTAAATATTTATTGAAAAACATATTAAACGGGAAATAAATTTTTGATGATATGCTGAATGTGTTAAAAATCATTTTTTTATTCAATCACTCTTCAGGTTTTTCATTATTTTAAAACAAGCTCTTTAATCAGATCTCAATGATTGACAGGATTTGACAGTTCGATTCATTTATTATGTGTGTTCACCTGACCTTTTTAAAAACTTCTTATTTAATTTATAAATAAGAAATTATATATAATATTTAAGATATTATATACATCGCGTAGGTAAGCCGCGAAACGGAGATTTATACAATTAGATATTACTTCATGTACCCGAAAAAATTTATTTAATATAAAAATTTCTGATAGTTTTGTTGTAACTAGAAGCGTAGAAAAAGTTATTACGTGAAGTAGGTTTAAATCCGAAGATGCCATTAAAGAGAGCTGGGACACGAATGGAACCTGCAAGATCAGAACCAATTCCAACAAAAGAACCGCCAGAACCGATTAACGCACCCTGAAATGAGAATAAAAAAAAGTGGTAAAATAGATTGTAAAGAAATAAATAATTTCTAATGGATTAAATTACCAATTTGTTTTCAATTATTATTAATATTTTTAAATAAACTAGTTTCCTTAAAAAGATTGAACAGTTTATAAATTGTTTGTCAATATGTAAAAACAATTTATAGGAGAAGCTGTGCAAATATCCCTTATATCTTAAGGGTAAAATTCAAGTAATGGTAATTTGTTATAAGAATAGAAATAGGGGAGGAGGGTTTAATCTTATTCTTCCAAACAACCAAATTTAAATTCATAGATCTCGGGAAGTTATTTATTTAAGTCTGACATTGGAAGTTTTTTTAATGAATTTATGTGCAAGAGGATTTATTTATTATACGGTCTTTTTAGCGGTGAGTTGATGTCACCTTTCTGTTTGGGTGAGAGAGAAGGTCAGAGTGAGAATGACGCTACTAAATCAAAGGTCATTCCATTCTTCCTTGGAAGGCTATTTATTTATTTATTATACTCAGGGTCGGTGGATGGATAAATGCAATTACTATTGCTACAAAATGTTTTATTCAAATTAGATATTTCTTTTAAAAAAATATATTTCTACATTTGTAATTAATACTATTGTATAATATTTTAAAGAAATAAGACCGGATTGTCATTGTAAAAAGCAGTGTTAGCTTTCCTGACGAAACTAACTGATATTATGTGATTATTGGAAAACTGCATTGCTTAAGTCCCGAACAAATTTGAAGGAACAGGGTAAGAGTGGGATAAGAAAAAGAAAAAATGATTGATGATTTGAAGGAAGAAATGGAAACAGAGTGATGAAATGATTAGTTCAGGAAAAGAGGGAATGGGGGAGGAAGAATCACCACTAACGGATCTGCGAGAGGCAGAATACTTATAATGATGATGACAAATTTAAACATTGAGCCAAACGACAAATAGAATAATGAACGAAATATCAAACTGAATGGAGAATTATGCCAAAATGAACAACGAACCGAATATTTTGCAGAATTTATTTACAAACAACTGTGGAATCGAACATAGGAATAAACCTTCCTCAGCTTTTTTTTGCGGCTCTCGTCAACAAATCTGTTTTCAAATGCGTCCAAACTGGTGTTCCGTTTGCCCTTTTACTTGTTGTTTTGTTTGTTGTTCAGGTCTGCAAGAAGTTTTATATACCTCGCCTCCAGAAGAACCACCAGCCGTCCGTTGAGGATCATAAGGGTTGCGAGTTTTGCCATTGACGAGGTTATTAGTTTCCCAACAGACACAGAATTCTGGAGTGTTGGAGACGAGAAGAATGATAGCTCCAGCATCTCTGAGAATTTTAACACAGTCTCCATCTTCCTCAGCTACTTGGTCTATAGTCTTTAATGAACCCACGCATAAGCTCATTCCTAAAAAAAAATAAATTAGGCTATATTTTGACATATTCTAAATACAAATATGGTAGGATAAGCTCTAAAATAATTCTAAAGAATTTATTCTCTGGAGTAGTCACAACGAGTAGACAGACACCTTCTAACACATATGAATGAAAGAAGTCAGAGTTTATTGCAAATTTTTATTTAATTTATAACTTTTATCTTGGCATATATTTTAGTAAACTACTAAATATACAAAAATGTTAGGTATATCCTAATTAAAAATTGATTCGAAAGCAAGAGTTATAGATTCTCAATTTTTTTTTCCTTTGACTTATTCCAATATTTTAAAGTCTGTTTTTAAAATTAAACGACACAGAGGAAATCGATCAACTTGATAAAAAGAAATTTCGAATAACTCGTAGTCAGCATTAATTTTTCTTATATTTACTTTTGGGTATGTATTGTAGAATTGTTAAATTTCAGAATTAAAGATGTTTAAAGACTAAATGAAAAATTGATTTTAATTATAATTTCATTTCACAAGCTGAAAATTCAAATTAATTAAAAATAGAAGATGTTAACGATATAGAATTTTAATAATGGCACAGCAATACGCGTGTTTTGTTCATTTAAATAAAATTTGTTAATACTGTATTAATATTAAGAATCTTTTGTTTGCATAATTGTTGAGTCTCTTTTCTTAACGACATCCAAATATACAAAAGGTTTATATATGTTTAAAAAATATTAATAATTTCTATTCAACAAAATTTTCGGATAGTGACTCTCTTGGTTCAGTATAACTTTCTCTTCTATTTCTATTTTACAACAAAGGATGATATTATTAGCCAGCATATAAAAATCTATTAGAATTATTTAGGTAAATAACTTTTAAAACTTTTTCGTATTAGCAGCTGAGTTTTTTAAATAAATGTACTAATTGGTAAAGACATGTCACCAGAAGGCTCAAGACGGGATAATATGAAAGGCGTCTCTAAAAGATAACCATTTAATAAAAAGAAATTTGATAATTCTCTGGTCAGTAGGCGTAATTAGAGTTTAGGCCTTCCAACTCTATTCGCACTTATTTTGATTGATAGTCGTCCAAATTTGTCTTTTGTGAAACATTCTAATCAATTTCTACGTTAGAAGAATTTCGGACTTGGTGGTTCAAAGTAGGTCTATTCGCATGTTGAATTAGGTCCGACTTTGAACCCCAAAATGGTAAAAATTTACATTTTTAACAGTTCTGGGACCAAAGTAATGGGAATATAAATTAGGACCCCTATACCCTATTTTATTGTAATAATAAATTAGAAAGAAAAGCAGAAAAAACATCCTTTTCCTCTCTCGCGCCACTTTAATTTATTTTAAATATTTCGGTCCGTCTACTGGAGTCATCTATATTTGGAATAAATTGAAGTGGTGAAAGAAAAGAAAAGGATGTTTTTTTCCTCTTTATCTTTCTAAATTATTAATATTCTTATAATCAAATAGGGTATAGGTGTACAAAATAGGGCCTGATTTTTATTTTAAATAATTTTTTAAGTACTACGTAACTCAGAAGAGACTCACTTTAAGTGAGGGTGTAGAAAAATTATCAATGGCTAGCGAACAACTCAATCTTTATTTTTATTCTTTTCTTAATTACTTAATTACAATATTAGTTTTTTCTTAACTAATACAGATTTTCACAGAAATTTATTATAGGGTTCAAACGGCAATATAGTAGGTCTTCATTTTTAATATTATAGGATTTAAGGATGCAAAATAGGGTCTCACAGTAAATGGTATGATCTCAGGGTTCAATGTCGGAGTTAGGCTCAGTGTTCTAAATCTGACCTATTTCGGAACAGAGGGATAAAAGTACGAGCTAAATTTCGACTTGGGTACCCAAAAGAAAAAGAAAAACAAAGAATTGGAACAGATATACGTATAATAGTAATCGATGAGCTGGGAATTTCCGGACCTCTATGCAAATAACCACTTCTTTCATTCTTTCATGAGTGTATTCCTGCGTTGTATAGTTTGGTATAAGAACCAGTGACAATCATCTTTAAAAAAATCAGAGAATTCAGGAAAAATTTTCAGGATTGTAAAATTCTTCTTTATTCATTAATAAAAATATAACACGGGGATATACTTTCTTGTAACCCTGAGTTTCTTATTTACAATATGCAAAATCATACAAACATATTTTCTTTAATATTGTAATTAAATATTAATTTTTATCTTTGGACTTTCAACATAAAAAAACTCAATTACTAAATAAATGTTAATGACATAATACATCATATATTTTATTATTGAGTTGACAATCGAGAGTGAATTACGATTACCTTTGACACTGCAACTCTCCTTGATTGTGACAGGAACTCCTAGAAGTGGAGATGAAATGCGAAGATTTTGAATTTCGCTTTCAGTTAAATTATCTAGTTTTTTATCGACTTGTTGTGCTTCTTTAATGGCCTCGTCAAATCGTTCTTGAACGATTGCATTCAAAATCGGGTTCACTTTACGAATATATGAGATCGATGCAGTAACGACTTCTTCACTTGTTATCTAAAATATTCAAAAAAATCTAAACCAAAAAAGATAGGTGCCGCTGGGAGTCGAACCACGGACCTGCCAATTAGTCCATCTAGATTGTGACGAAGAAATTTGTGATCGAAACATTTTTTCCAATAAAGAAATAAAATGAAATAGCCAAGTATGGTACTGTGGTCGGGAGATAGGGCATGCCGAGGACAAATTGGCAGATCCGTGGTTCGACTCCGGGCTGAATCTTTCTTTTTCGACTGTGAATTAATAAATATTATTCCGGATGAAGTCCTCTATTTTTGGTTATTTTATTATAAGGGAGCGTACAAGTATAACGTAACGCAATTTTTGAAGATTTTTGACCCCCCTCCCACCCATGTAACGCGCCGTAACATTTTTCTGGACCCCCCCTCCTAGACGTTACGTAACGCTCAAGTGGCCATTTTTATCCAAAAGTCAAAATTATGTTGCGCAAAGTGCCGGAAAGTCGCTAAAATACCAGTTACGTAACGCGTTGTTCGACCCCTCCCCATCTTGTAACGCATGGTAACGTTTTACGAGACCCCCCTCCCCCCAAATTGCGTTACGTCATACTTGTACGCTCCCTAATGAGCGAAGGAATACCATCCTAATTGGAAATTATTTATTCTCTCGACTATCAATTTCAGTGCGAAGCACTAAAAATATGAAAAATATTTAGTTACATTTGTGATACAAAAATTTATAATTGATTGATTTTATAAATGTATGTATCACAAATGTAACTAAATAATTTTCATATTTTTAGCGGATCTGATGATGGTACTTCGTACCGAAATCGATAGATTAAAGAATTTCTAAATAACATTCATTATTATTTATCCTTCACTCTAAAGTAATTATTAATCATAAAAAATTTTATTGTATTTTTTTTTTTAATCAAATTAAAGTGTTCGTAGAAATACAAAATTAAATATGTAAGTATAAAAAAAATTAAAAAAAAAAAATTGCTGAAATTTGCAATTATGTTAAACTATAATTTATACTGTATACATTAAAAAAAACTCATATTAGATTTGTATTTGTTTTTCTTATTATTATAGCCACTTCTTAATAAAATATTATTATTTATATTATTTAAATGTTTATCAATCATAAAACTATGCTAATTTACAAATACATAAGTGTTCATTACTAAAAAAAAAATTCTGATAGATTTTTAGAACTGGAGTCAAATTTAATAATTTATGCTATGTTAAAATCAAAACACGCGATTACATGTTTAAAAATAAACCTTAATTATAAATGAAACTTCACATTCAGCAAGTGGTTAAAATTAATTTCAATACGTAAAAATTTATTGAATTTTTAATTTATTAACGAGATCAAAATGTGTTGAGTCTAATCGTATTTACAGCATGGGCGTAACTAGGCCCCCGTGTTATACTTACTCCTCTAGCTAAAATCTGTGCTGCTATTTTAGTGGCACTCTGTTTGAGAATAGGATCCAAAGGAGGTAATCGTTTACGAGGTTTGGGAGTCTGAAGCCAGGCCCAAAAATTGAAAAGTGGGGTAGTAACGTAAAGAAGAATTACGAAGAGAAACATGAGAATCCTCAGCACCGGCTCCATCTTTCGAAAGGGTAGAGTCAACTATCATGAAATTTTCTTTTCTAAAAAAAAAAAAAATAATAAATAGAATAATTTTTTATTATTTTTAAAATGTCACATGCAAATATAAATACTGAGAGTTAGAGCATTCAAATCAAATTTTTAAGTATTAGTTTTTAAATTTTATATTAAAATACAATTTTTTTCAAAAAAAAAAAAAATGTATATTTTTCTCAAATCTCGGGAGGAGGGGGAGGTAATTACCCCCTTTACCCGCTCCCCTATATCCGCCCTTGCCTCAAAACGTGTATTTCCATCAAAATCTCGATATCGAATTTTTGACACCATTGAACCCAATACTTTCTCTATTAATTACTAGGGCTCGAATTTATAGGCACTGAAAATCTTTAAAATAGTCAGGCAACTAAGCACTAAAAATTATTAAAATAGGCACTTAAAAAGGCATTTATTGTAAAAATAGGCACTTAAAAGGCATTATTTAAGAAATAATATAAAAATATTTTAAAAATTGATGTCTTATTTTTGGTAATCTGGTGTGACTGGTCCCATAGCACACAATTTTTTTTTAATTTCGGTAATTTAAAGTTCTTGTTTGCCAGAATATAAATAGAAATCAAATTTTTAAGTACTAATTTTTAAAATTTTACATTAAAAATAAATTTTTTTTTTTTTGAAAAAAAAAGTATTTTTTTCAATCTCGAGGGGGGGGGTAAAGGGGTAATTACCCCCTCCCCCCCTTGAAATATTTTCTTGATAATTCAAAAAAATTTTAAATTTAGGCTATGTATAGCTCGTAAAAAATTGGAATTGGCTATTTGAACTTAAAATAGGCACTAAAAAAGGCATTTATAGATGAAATAGGCACCAAAACCCAGAATCGGCCAAAATAGGCATTATAGGCACTAACAAATGCCTCTTCTTTTATTCAGAATTTCATGAAACGTATACATATCATATTGGCCTAAATTTTAAGCCATAAATTAAAAAAAGGCAAATAGGGCGAAATCCGAGCCCTATTAATTACATATATAAGAAAAATTAAAAATTGATAATAGAATTAAGGGGGGGGAGGATTTGAAACTCACTTAGTGAGTCTCACTTATCTCAAAGATCATAATTTATAAATAATTAAGCAACTGGTGGGGAAAAAAAATTATAGAAATAATGCAATTAGTAGCAGAATCGAACACATTCTTTTTGTATTGCCAAAGAGAAATATCAATTTCAAAGGACGTCTAAAATTAATGCGGAACCTTGAACTAATTTTTTTATATTAATTTGAATTTTGTTATTTTTTTTTTATAAATAATTTTTCTCGTTAAATATTAAATTGAAGAGTGAAAAAACCAGTTTTAATTTTTTTTTTTATAAGGCGGCCGAATGATATACAGATGTTCAGTTAATTTTTATACTTTGAAAGTTGTTAGAATTCAAAATAATGAGTTAAAAAATATATTATTTGCAAAAACAAAAAAATTGCATCTTTATTACTAAGTCAAGGTTTTATATTAAAAAAAAAAAAAAATTTAAAGTTTTTTATCCCCCACCAAAGAAGTTCTGATAATACAGTAGGTCGAGAAAATGAAATTTAAAATTTATTTAAAAAAAAACACAAGTTTATTAAAGTAGTGAATCTAGATAAAAAAATAAATATTCTTACTGTAAAAATTGATAAAATAAAAAATTAGTGTGTTAAAATTAACCAAGTTTCAGGATAATACTGTCATCTTCATAAGTGGAATCTCTTTTTTCCCTTATGAAGATGACAATAATGATGAAATTTGTTTAAAGTGATATCAGTTAAAACATATCATCTAGAATAAATTAATTATTATTAAATGCAATGTTAAATCTAGAGCCTACGGTCGAGAAATCTGTCAAAATAAAAAAGTCCTAATTAAAAAAACATGATGTGACTGGTCGCACAGCACACAAATTACATTCGGTAAGTGAAAATTGTATTCTGTGCTTACCACACCAAATTTTTTGTGACGACATACTTAGATTCCGGCAGTACATTTGAATTCAACAATTTATAAACATAGAAAAATATTTATATTTTGTGGCACCATTTCACCTATTTTTCATTTGAAGTACAGTGAGGGACAATATTAAGTCCCACCCATGCGTTTTCTACTTGTGATTATTTCATTGTTTTTATAAAAGAAAATGAAAATTTTTATTGGAAATTTTCTAGGTTTGAACCATGAAAGTTTCCATAAAAAAATATATAAAATTTATTTAAAAACAATGAAATAATCACAAGTAGAAAACGCTTGGGTGGGACTTAATAGTGACCCTCACTGTACATGAGTAAAGTATGCTTCAAAAAATTTTTTTGATGGCAAAATGAGAGTATACAAAAGTTAAAAAGCTTCGTGTTCCGTGCCAGAGGAGTATCTAACGTAAATTTCAAATTTAAACCTTTTGAGATATTTTGTTCATAGACAGACCATTTTTCCGGATTCACTTTTATGGGCTCATGGAACTTCAAAACGTGTATTTCCATCAAAATCTCGAAGTCGAATTTTTGACATAAATCCAATATATTCTCTCTCTATATACGTATAGACATATATATGGGTAAGAGGAAGCAAAAATTTTTAACGAACAAAGTTTATGGGTATAGTAAGTAATTGATTCAAAATACAGTAGAACCTCGCTTAGCGAGCACTTCTCATAACGAGCAAAATAAATTTTAAAAGAATGTCTTGCTTAACGAGCAACGTTTCGAATAACGAGTGGCGAGGAGAAGGGAAGTTCCGGATTGTGAGCATGTCTGTGTCATGGGAAGAATGTTATTGTTTCCCCATAACGAGTGTTTCGTTTTACGAGTAGGTTTATGAGTTTATTATGCTCGTTAAGCGAGGTTCCACTGCAGTTCATTAGAGTATTATTTTAGATATCGAAAAGCTAAGTATTTTAAATAGAGGAGGTGGGAGGAAAAGGGAAATAATAGTTTTTGAAATATTCTTGAGAACAAGTGACCAAAAAAGTATTTTTCAAAAATGTTGCAGCTAACAAATAAGAGAAGTGAGTGTGAAAACGCACCGATCTAAAGTCACTCTTTTGCTCGCCATGACCGCATTATTCAAATGATGGATGGGATTTTTTTTATTGCTGTTAGAGGAGAAGGAGAAGGTCTGCTATCTTCTTTAATAGCATTCAAAGATTGCAATTAAATAGAAATTATAAATATAATCCGAATATATTGGGTAGAATAATAATGTATCTATTTGTCATTTTCTTGAAAAAATAACCGGTTTTTACTTTTTTTTGCCTATATATAATATAGAGAGAAAGTATTGGATTCATGTAAAAAAAATTGCATGATTAGATTTTGAGGGAATTATACGTTTTGAGGTCCTGCAAAATGGTCTGACTGTCTGTGAACAAGATATCTCAAAACGAAAAGAGCTAGGTGGTTGAAATTTCATATTTAAGTTAGGTGTGATTTTTGAATTTTAATCAAAATTGTTAGAGCGAATTTTGAAAAAATCCTAAAAAAACTGAAAAAATACATTTGTAAAATACTAGTACTTTTTAGCCAATTTTGTTCAAAAGCTGAGGTTCCCCACTTGGGAGCTAGAAACTTTAGAATATATATGGTGTAGTATATGGTATAAAGTGAAATAATTTTAAATTTGAAAAGGTAAAATAAAATCATCTGCACCTTTTTAAGGCTCTAGCTCCCAGGTGGGGACTTAATTGTGGCGCTCACTGTACTTCCCTGGTATGTAACACGAAGATTTTCAACAAAATCAGCGAAACATTAAATATTAAATTAAATAATTGATAGAAAAATGATCGCATAAAAATTTTGGCATTCTATTTTTACTAAATATGTAATATATTAAATAGAAAGTATTGCGATCATGTCAAAAATTCGATGTCGAGATTTTGATGAATATAAATGTTTTTAGATCTCCTTGAGTCCAAAAAAATGGTCCAGCAAATTGGTCTATGTGTATGCCATTTTTGAGCATGAAGGAAATATATTATGAAAGAAATGAGCTACGAGGTTGAAATTTTATATTTAAGTTAAGCACCCCCTAAGGCGTGAAAATAAGCTTTTGAACAAAATTGGCTAAAAAGTACGTAGTATTTTACAGATGTATTTTTCAGTTTTTGAGGATTTTTTCAAAATTTGCTTTAACAATTTTGATTAAAATTCAAAAATCAATGATTTTTTAGATGCTTTTTAAAATGTACAAAATTCTCATTTTGTCCTTAAAATCTTTTGAAGCACACTTTACTCTTGTACTTCATAGGAAAAATAGGTAACAAAATATAAATTTTACATTTTGAATTCTATTTTAATATATCTCCGGAAACTAAATATATTTCGACATAAAAAAGCTGGTGTGACAAGCATAGAACACAATTTTCTCTTATTGTGCTTGTCATACCAGATTTTTTAGTTATTATAGTTTTTCTTGATTTTCTAAAAAAAAAATCATTTTTTTTGGGTTTTTATTATAATAATATACAATGAATAAATTATGAATATTAAATACTTTATTAACTATATGTATATATTTCTCTTTGGATAAATTATATTTAACGTTATCTTACTATATCTATCAAATTAATAAACTAGGCTAATTGTGTTGTATTTTTTTTATTAATATTCAGATAAAAAAAAACTCGTTATATAAAATAATATTCAGTTATATAAGGATGTGGGGTGAATAAAAGTTAGTGTGACAACCTCTATAGTTATGTGATGCATTGTTGTCCCTCAAAGATTTTTTTTTTTGTAAAAATTATAGATGTATTCAACAAGTAGGCCTCTGTTTTTTTCTCTCTTGTGGCCATGCCCTTAATAGAGATAAAAATAATATAAATTTCAAATAATAATATTCATAAGTTGAATCGACATTTAAATATTAAAGTACAAGTATCACAATAAATAAATAATAATTTGTTATATCATTTGAATAATTTATTCAGGGTGAGGGGGAAAGAGACTAAAATTTTTTCTTATTAGAAATTCCATTAAAATTGAGATTTATGTAATTTTTTTTTCATCTTCTTTCTTTTTTTTTCCTTATTTTTTTTTATTTTGTAATTATTTTTGTCCTTGGGGGGCCCTGATTGGAAGAAATATTTTGTTTTAAACTTTGTTTTGTTTATTTAATTTTTTATTAAAGATAGTGGAGATAAAATAAGTATATTGATCAATGTTAGACATTTATTAAATACTATCAGTAATAAAAAAAAAGTGAGATTTTTTTTTGTTTGTTTGAAATTTTAAATATATTTAAAGAATTTTTGAAATAAAATATTTATTTACAAATTCAAAAATACAAGGGGGGGGGTGTTTTGAGGTTCCATGAATCCAGAGTGTTTTTGCAACATGGTCTGTCTGTCTGTGTGTAAATACTAAAGAACAAAAAGATCTAGGAGGTTGAAATTTTATATATATATGTCGGGGACCCCACTGGCACGTGACATTAAGCTTTTGAACACAATCGGCCAAAAAGTACTAGTACTTCACTAATGCACTTTTTCTGTTTTTTTCGATTTTCTCAAAATTCGTTTCAACGATTTTGATTAAAATTCATAAATCAATTATTTTTTAGATACTCTTTAAAATGTATATTTTCATTTTGCTATCAAAATTGTTTGAAGTACACTTTACTCTTGAACTTCATAGGAAAGATAGAGAAGCCATAGTAACAAAATATAAATATTATATATTTTTTTACATCTTAAATTTTAACAATCAAACACACATAAACGAGTAGATTAGTAGTGATTGTTAATTTTTTGGATTAAACTAAAAAGTTTCGTTTAAAAACTTGAATTTTAATATATCAGCAGAAATCAAATATAAAATGTCGGCACAAAAAATCTGATGTGACTAGCACTGAACACAGCTTTCAATTACCGAAGATAAGAGAAAGTTGTGTGCTGTGCGATCAGTCACACCGGATTTTTTTGACTAAGGCCTTGCACTTTTGGTATAAACGTTATTAAAGAATTTAAAATCTTTTTATTTCTCTACTATACAAAAAAATTTAGAACGCAAGCGCGAAAATTATAAGTTGTCCCAGTTCCAGGGTTGTGAGACATGAAAAAAATATAAGAAAAAAATGAAAGAACAATTGACATTTAATATTAAAAATTTGACAGGACAATTTAGGGATTGTGCTCTAGGTTAGTCTAATTTTTCAAGGTCATTTAGGCAGATCTGAAGACCCTACTAAGAGAGAGAGAAAGCAAAATTGCTCGGAGCTATGATGAAGGACCTTGAACATGGCCAAAGCTCTTACTCTCGGCAAAGGTCAATTATCTTTACAAATTACGCGAATATTTATTCAAATCAATACAAATTCCATTAAAAAATAATAATATTATCAATCAATGATTGTTACTTTTTGGAATCATGTCTCGAGAGTATACTACGTTTCATAATATTATAAAATTATAATTAAACTTGATTATAAATTAAAACCTATATAAATTTGTAAAATATCAGTCTGTCTGATCAACTTCAAGATGAGTTTTTTCAGCCATATGATAAACAAATTAGTCATATTCAAAATCGTTAAATATAATGCGGAAAAAAATATAAAAATCGTTTGGAAAAAGTTTTATCGCTATTCATGTTAAATTTGAGTAATTTAATGCTAAAAAAAACTATAATTCAAGCCAATCAGAAGGACACTCATTTAATGAAAATTTTAAATAAACATTAAGAGATACATTTAACGAGATTTATTTAATACGAAATTTAAAAAAATATTTATACATTTAATAAATAGGTCCGAGCTGACCGAGCTTCAGCTCGATGGTTTATTATTTTTGATATAATTGAAAAAACAAAATCAGTAAAGTATTAGAAGCTCAAAAACAAGACCTAGTGAAATTTTTTTCGGTTACCGGAAATAGTAAATATTTAAAAACATATAACCAAGTATTTAAGACTTTAAAAAGGTTGGTACCGCCGGGAGTCGCACCACGAATCTGTTGATTTGTACTCAACTACTGAGGTCCAGTAGTAGGGCATCTTGAGTATAAATTGACAGATCCGTAAATAAATAAATATACAAATTAACTACAGATTTTTTTTATAAAAAACTTTTTTTATTTTAAATTTACCTTAATTCTAATTTTTTTTTTCTTTCTTCATAAGATATTACTCATTCCTTCATCAGTTCAAAAGAAGTATTTAAAATTAAGTAATACTTTTTAATTATTAAAAAAATTTTTTAATAAATAATGTTATTTTATTTATTGGTCGAACTTACTTAAGTGACAGATCCGTGGTGCGACTCCCGGCGGTACCAACATTTTTAAAGTGGTAAATACTTGGTTATATGTTTTTCATAATAACTTCATGGACCAACACATGATATATATATAAAACTTTATTTGTAAATATTTAAAGAAATCGTTAAAGCGAATTTCGAGAAAATTGAAAAAAAAAAAAAAAAAAACTAATAAATTCATCAGAAAAGTAGTATAATATTAGTAAACTAGTACCCGAATTTTTTAAAAAACGAGGTCTAGAGGAATTTTAAATTAGTACCTAAAAAAGTATATATTTAAAATTTGAAAAATTTCTTTAGAGCCGTTTTCGAGAACTGATCATATATACTCTAAATAAATAATAAACGTACAGAGAGGGACAATATTAAGTCCTACCCATGCGTTTTCTACTTATAATTATTTCATTGTTTTTAAAAAAATATTTTATATTTTTTAATGGAATTTTAAATAAAGATTTTTATTTTCTTCTATAAAAACAATGAAATAATCACAAGTAGGAAACACTTGGGTGGGACTTAATATTGTCCCTCACTGTACATTGCGCTTTTGAAAGTATAAGATTAATTAAATGAATTTTTTTTTTCACGAGCCAGAACGTGATGTATATAGCCCTACTTATTAAAAATAAAAATAAAAATAAAGAATATATATATATATATATATATATATATATATATATATATATATATATATATATATATATTATTAGGATTTTTGATTTTTTTTTTTTGGTTATCCCATTTTTTACTATATTATAAAACACCATAAATAAAATTTACCCCATTTGGAGTTCTTTCCCCCCGACCGTCTTGGGGGATTTTGAAATTTTTATTTTTTGGTATATCTCATTTGTTTATTATATTAAAAATCCCAAATCAAATTTTACGTCATCGGAGTTCTTAGCCCCCCCGACCCCTGCGAAAAATTTCGAAATTTTTTTCCGGATAGGTATAATTTTGTGATTCTATTAAAAAACATAAAATAAATTTTACACAAAAAAAAAAAAAAAAAACTCCAGTTAGAGAAAGAACTGGTCTTTGACTTCTAAATCTGCCACGAGAGAGGATTCTCTTCAAAAAGAGTGTCGTTCTACCTTCAATGGAGAATATCTTTTTACAAAATCCTCTCGACTTTTCTTCTTTAAATTAATTACCATCTTCGTTTTTACAATTTAATATTTATTAATTCAAATATCCAACAAACGATAGGGTGCCGCCCGGAGTAGAACCACGAATCCACTGATTTATATTCAGTGTGCCCTAACCGCTGGACCACAGCACGGTATTCGGTTATTTGAGATCATTCAGAATCACGTGATGTATATAATATCTTATATATTATATGTATAATTTCTTATTTATCTTCGTTTTTGTTTGTCAATTTTATCATCCAAAAGCGATATACCCAGTAAAGAAAAAGACCTCTTCTTCAGTTAAATTATATTTGGAGGAAATTTAGGGTTAGATTGAGCAACCCAGACAAACAAGGACTACCAGATATCTGTTTCTTTATGACAACGACGTATGTTAAGCTATGGATTCAATGTATTTCGGCAGTAAAGGCAAGTTTTCAAGATTTTAGCTTTCTGAAAGCATTACAAGATTACGAAAGGTTCCGATCATTTTTAAAGCAGCCTTAAGAAAATTTTTCCCTAATATAATTTAACTAGCGAAGTGATCATTATATCTCTTTTGGATGGTGAAGTTGACGTCCAAACAAAAACGAAGATGGTAATTAATTTAAAGAAGAAAAGTCGAGAGGATTTTGTAAAAAGATATTCTCCATTGAAGGTAGAACGACACTCTTTTTGAAGAGAATCCTCTCTCGTGGCAGATTTAGAAGTCAAAAGACCAGTTCTTTCTCTAAAAGCTGTGAATGATACAGCTGAAAGGGCTGTAATGCTAATAGAAAACTTTCATAATAATCGTTGAGGGAGACCAAAAGCCATTCCTTCAACGTTGTGAGCTGGAGCAGAAAGGAGGCATTTTTATCCCGACTGTAAAAAAAAGGAAATATCAACAAAATTTATTACTTTTTTGTACTTTTAAGTAAATATTGGTATTTAATTTCTTGTTTTATTATTTTCTAATCAAATTATTTCAACAAAATTAAATAATTGCATATTAAAGATAGGAAGTCGCCGCGGGAGCGCGCCAATACTCTCTCACCTAACTGGGCATGTTTCAAGGGGGGTAGGGGGTAGTTAATGAACTTTCAATGATGTAAAATTTATTTTGCGAGTGTTTTTTAATAGAATCAACAAAATTATAACCTATCCGAGAAAAAAAAATTTCGAAATTTTTTCACAGGGGGGTCGGGGGGCTAAATGAACTCCGATTGACGTAAAATTTGATTTGTGGGTATTTTTTAATATAATAAACAAAATGAGAACGTATACGCAAAAAAATAAAAATTTTCAAAATCCCGCCCAAGACGGTCGGGGGAGGTAAATGAACTCCAAATGGGGTCAAATTTTATTTACGAGTGTTTTATAATATAAGTAAAAAAATTAGAGGGTATAACCAAAAAAAAAATAAAAATCGAAAAATAAGGGACACCCTAATATATATATATATATAAATTATAAATATGCAAAAAAAAAAAACCCATATGATAAGTAATTTTTTTAATAATATCAAATAAAATTGCTATATGTAAATAAAAATCGAAATCTTATTGAAAGTGATTCAATTTTTTGGTGGTCAGATGTTTGGCGTGTAAGGATGTTTATTAAAATGATTTTGTAGCCTATATCAACACAGAGGGTGAGGGGGCCCCAAAAGGAAAATAAAAAATCATCACAAATTTTGAATTAAAAGACGAAATAAAATTTCATAATTTGAAAAAAGGTTTGTTATATTAAATTATTATATTTAAATAAAACTATATTCCGAGTGAATGATATTTAGATATGTAAGTATAAACCCAAGTCGAATACAATGTTCTTGTTAAGTAGTAGAGAATAAACTCTTATTTCCGGTGGAGAGAACTGAAAAGACTTTTAAAAACAAATAATAAGAGAAATTGAACCTAATCTCATCTCTCTTTTTGTTCATCTCCTCAGTAAATTGAACTTGAAATAGATTTTTAGAAATAGGCTGTGATATTAATTGGAATAGAATAGAAAAAAATTTAACCAATTTGAGAGATTATAAGATTGTCTTCGAGACCCTGAGAGAGAAAAAATATCACTAATTATTACTTTATTGAAAGATATATAATAACTAGGGTTCGGATCGATATGCACTAAAAATTAACAAAATATGCATTTTAATATATTCACTTAAATAAACAAAACTTATAGTGCAAAATAGCTTTAAGCAGGAATGGGGTGTCGGCAGAAAAAAATACCGAAACAGATAAAATTTTGTAGTTAAAATATATTTTATGAATGACTATTTTGTGCCGACACCAAAACCGGCAAAGCAAAATCCGACACTTCTTGAATTTGCCGACACAAACACACAGGTACTTCAAGTACCTACACACAAGGAACGCTCAAAAATAAAAATTATAATATGAGAATGTGGTATTTGGGCAGTCAGGGTGAAAAATAAAAAGACAATATTTTGTCGAGCACCAGGACAAAATTGATGTTAAAATGTCAGCTGACATGGTAGTGTTGACAAAATATGGGCTTTTAATAGTTATAAAATCTAGATGTGTCTTTACTTAGTCTCAATTTTAGACGGGATTTTAGGTGTCAAAATAATAAATTTTTTTTTTTAATTTATTTTCATTGGTAGTTTATTTGGTTTACAATGCGGGCCAATTCAATTCAAAATAATAAATTCGTTAAAAATTTAAAAATTTAGTATTGTAAACGAAATCAAAATAAAATACCTGTGAAAATAAATTTTTAAAGAATTTATTATTTTGACACCAACAAGCCTGTCAAAAATTAAAACTGAGTAAATAAATATCTAGATTTTATAGACTCACCAGCCCGACATCCTCCAATAAACTTTTATTTTTCACCTTGGCTGCCAATATACCACATCCTCATATTATAATAATCCAGTCATCAAGAAATAGCTAAATAAAAATTATAGTAATTAACAATTTCATTATTTTCTCTATTAGCAGGGCCAAGGTCAGGGGTCAAACCCTAACAATTAAGAGACAAAAACCACGAAAATATGCACTTAAGAACTTAATGCTCAAAATATGCTACTAATATTATAAGCCCAATAAAATCTGTTTGGAATCTTCAAAAGCACAAATACTAAAAAATCAGAGACAACAAATTTTGCTAACATCGTTTTTACTGCCTCTTATATGTAATATTAATATATAGTCAGAAAGTATTGGAAGATAATTACAAAAATTAGATGTCGGGATTTTGATGGAAGTACATGTTTTGAGGTCCCGAGTCCAAAAAAGGGAGTCCCGCAAATTGGTCTGTCAGTGTGTGATGTAAGAAATTTAATGAGCTAAGAGGTTGAAATTTTATATTTAAATTAGGTGCCCTCCGGGACAGTCAAAATAAGCTTTTGAACAAAAAAGTACTAGTACTTTACTCAAATACTTTTTCAGTTTTTTTCGAATTTCACAAAATTTGGTCTATCAATTTAGATTAAAGTTTTTTAAAAAGTATATCCGTAAGTTTTTCCGTGAAAATTGTTTCAAGTACACTTTACTGATGTTGGTCCCATGCCCCCACAGCCAGTTACATCTTACTGGTGTAGTATTTCAGATTTTTACCTTTCAAGTACAGAGGCTAAGAGAAAATTTTGTGTTAAGCGTTAAGCCACACCAGATTTTTTTAATTATTGCCTTGCGAAATAAAACACTTAACAAAGGGATATAGGTAACAAAGGGATATATATTAAATGATAATGACATATGATAATTACAATTATTCCATTTGAGAGATAATGGAAAAAGTTTTGTCAAGCTTTGTTGCGAAATACGTCTCCTTGAACTTGGTCATTAATGTTTCATATGTCATCATTTGTCTTCACAAAACTCGTGCAAAAATAGAGAATCTATTAATTCCACGATTTCGCCCATGTTAAGGAATTTTTTCTTATTCATAAAAAAAAAAAAAACTAGGACATATTTGGTTCTAAGTCCGAATGAAAAAGGAAAGAATATAAATAGGAATTACAGTATCAATATTATCCTTGGGGAAAGGATGCAATGTATATTATAAAATAATTAAACTAGGAGAAAGTTGTCGCGTAATGTTTATAGACAATCGTGTCAAGATTCAATTAATTATTGTAAACTAATATTTAAGTTCGCAACCTTGAATCGTAAAAGTTATGCAATGAAATTAATTATATCTAAAAAAAAAAAAATTTATCGGCAATTTAAATAAAAAAAATTTGAGACGGATTAAATTTTCCGTTAATTTGCATCTGATTATGTTATTAAATAGTACCTATTAAGAAGGATGTCTCTAAATTCATAATAAATTACAAAAAAAAAAAAGAATTTCTAGGTCAAACAAACGATATTCCCGACTATAATACTAATGTATTAAGGTTTGAAAAAAGATGGAATTTTTTTCACTCAAAGCTCACATAGATGGTAAATAAAATAGTTTAATATAACAAATTTGTGAAATGAGTTTGTGGTTGATTGGGCAAAAATTTCGCCCCCCTGGAGTTTAACTAGAACGTCCACGCTTTTGCGGCGGCCTGGTTCGACTCCACGGGGCGCAATTTTTCATCTCCCAAATTTCTTATCTTATATAATACTACTTTATTTAAAATTATAATATTATTATATTATAATTAAGTTAAGAAGCAATTCGTGTGCACCCTCTCCTTGAAATTGCTATTAAAAATTATATAGAGAGAGAAAGTATTGCGATCATGTCAAAAATTCGATGTCGAGATTATAATGGATATACATGTTTTGAGGTCCCCTGAGTCAAAAAAAGTGGGTCCTGCAAATTGGTCTGTGTGTGTGTGTGTGTCTGTATGTGTGTAACGATTTTTAGCATGATGGAATTGAGCTACCGGATTGAAATTTGATGTTTAACTTTGGTGCCTTCCCAGACGCTCAAAATAAGTTTTTGAACAAAATCGGCCAAAAAGTACTAGTACTTTACTGATGTACTTTTTCAGTTTTTTTCGATTTTCTCAAAATTCCCTCCAAGGATTTTTTTTAAAATTCATAAATCAACTATTTTTTAGATGCTCTTTAAAATGTATATTCTCTTTGCCTTTGAAATCTTCTGAAGACTACTTTACTCTTGTTCTTCATAGGAAAGATAGGAGAAATGGTTGCCATGGTAACCGAATTTAAATCTTTTTCTTTTTATTAGATTAAAAATCAATTATTATTTAAATTCCCATTTATTTTTATTTTATTTCTGTCTTTAATTGTCTCGGAGAAAACATATCTCTCTCTTTCTCTCTCTCACACACACACACACAAAATTATCTTCTCTCTTTCTACGCGTTTTAAACTTTCCACCTTATCCTCGCATTTGGCCAATGTTAATTTCCTATAGGGATTTGTATGTTAATTTCGTTTCCCCTTTGGAACTTTTTACTTATTTAAAATTTTTTTTTCCAATTCTTATGAAATTTTGTATTTATTTACGATTCTATATTGTGTATAAAATGTCCAAATATGAGATTAAAATTTTGAAAAATAACCATAGTTTATTTCAAGCAGTCAACATTTAAAATCCAAGTTTGAAACTAAGGTGCTATGGGAAACTAAATATACAGTAGAACCTCGATAAGTTAAAGTTCAAGGGAAACAGTTAGAAATTTGAGTTATCGAGTTTTTTACTTATCGAGAGTTGAAGTTAGAGAGGTTATTGAATAAAATTTTTAACGTACCGAGGTTTATTGACTTTGGGCACGTGAGTGAAAAAGGAATTTCGTTTGATCTATTTGTTTATTTAGAATAGTTTAGTTAAATATAAATTAAATTAATAGATTTATTTATTTACAAAAAAATCAGTAATTTTTTTCTGCTTCATGTATTTTTGATTTTCTGCATCATCTATTTTTTCGATGATATGTAAAGAAATACTTTAAGTTATAGAAGTCATCAAAATATTATTTATATTAGTTATCGAGGGCTATGCTCAAAATATTTGTTTAAGTTACAGAGGTTTTGTTCTTTAAGTAATAGAGGTTTTACGCTGTCAAGGCAGGGGCGGATTAAAGGGGGGGGGGCGAGGGGGCGATCGCCCCCCCCCCCGAGAAGAAATTCACAATGTTATAAAAACTAGTAATCTAAAGAAATTATGATTTCCGGGCTTTAATTTCAATTGAATTTGTTACCAATCAATTTAAATAAATAGGAAAGGAGTCTAAATGGCCATAAAAGATGCCCACAAAGTCCTTAAATAATAAAAAAAAAATAAAAAAAAAAAACCGCCCCCCCCCCGACAAAATTGCATTAATCCGCCACTGTGTCAAGGGAAGGGAATTGAAAAAAATTTTAAGTTACGGAGGTTTTGAACTTAGCGAGGTTTAACTTATCGAGGTTCTACTGTATCTCGACACAAAAAATCTGGTGTGACCAGCACGGTGCACAACTTTCTCTTACCGAAGTGTAAGAGAAAGTTGTGTGCTGTGCGCCAGTCACACCAGAATTTTTGTCTTGCTTTATAAAAATTTAAAGCAGTTTAAAATTGATTAAATCTCTCAAATGAAAAAAAATAAAAATCTCTATATAATAAGAAAATGACCACCACTTTTTCACGAAACAATTTCAATTGAAAATCTTTTACTACAGACATTATGTTTTTTCTCCTCTTTTGGAGGTTAAAATAAACATTTAAAAAAATTATTATTAAAATTAATTGCTCATTAGGGAAAAATAAAACAAATTGATTTGGATGAATGGTTGATTTATTGAAAATAAAAAAATTAAGTTGTATGATTGTTTTAATATAAAATTTGATTATTGTTGATTGGCCATTGGCTTCGCAACAATGACCATGGGGGTAACAATAAAAAAAGGGTATTGAGTAATTTCTCATTACCGGAACGGGCTTAAAATTTGTTTTTAAGAATTTAAAAAAAAAAATCGAAAGATACAAACAATTTTATAAATCATGTTTTAATTTTAAAATAAATATAAATTTTTCTACTTTTTTTGCAGGTTGACGGGAAACTTAAAAATAAAGACAAAACTTTATATATGGAAAATTGTATTATTTAAGGACCAGATTGCCACATTTATACTATGTGGGTTCCATAATGTTGATTGGTCCGGGTAAGTCATCGATCTACATTTTGTTTCCAGGCCTGACAATAGTTCAGAGGTGACCGAAACCAGGAAACTCGTGCGCAAACTGATAAAATTTTCCACATATAATAAAGATTTGTCTTTATTTTCATCTTTGCCTTCAACCGGGAAAAAAGTAGAATAATAATAATAATTATTTATACACTCTTGCGTCGCCTGAATTCATAAAAAAATCTGGTGTGACTGGCGCACAGCACACAACTTTCTCTTACCCTTCGGTAACATTTTAAATGTTGACTACTTGAAATAAACTATGGTTATTTTTCGAAATTTTAATCTCATATTTGGATATTTTATACACAATAGAGAATCCTAAATAAATACAAAATTTCATAAAGTCCAAAGGGGACGACCCCCTTTTGAATCGAAATTAACATGCAAATCTCCATAGGGATTTAATATTGGCTCTATGGAAGAAAGAGCCGGAAAATAAATTTGAAAAATCTGAAATACTACATCAGTAAAGTATACTTCAAACAATTTCACGAAAGATTTTACGGATATATTTTTGAAAGGGCATATGAAAAATAGTTATATGCATTTTAATCTAAAAAGAAAAAAATTTATATTCTGTTACCATGGCAACCATTTCTCCTATCTTTCTCATGAAGTACAAGAGTAAAGTGTGCTTCAAAACACTTCAAGGGAAAAATGAAAATATTTTAAAGAGCATCTAAAAATAATTGATTTTTAAGTTTTAAATTTTGATAAAATCGAATATAACTAAAAAAATACATCAGTAAAGTACTAGTACTTTTTGGCCGAATTTGTTCAAAAGCTTATTTTGAGTGTCCGGGAGGGTACCTAACTTAAATATAAAATTTCAATCCGGGAGCTAAATTCCTTAAAAATCGTTACACAGAGACAGACCAATTTGCGGGACCCACTTTTTTGAACTCAGGGGACCTCAAATCTCCATCAAAATCTCGACATCGAATTTTTGACATGATCGCAATACTTCCTCTCAATATATATTTCATATATAGGATAAGAGAAAAGAAAAATCGATCCAATTTTTTATGAATAATTTTTTTTTGCATAAAATTTTTAAAAAATTTCATAAAAAAGACACAATTAAAAAAAAATTCAAATTGGAGCAGTTTCCACAAAATTATGTTTATTAAAAAAAAAATTCAGTTGAATTTTCAAAAATTGTCATGATTGGCTGGAAAAAAAAATTTAAAAAATTCATGGACATTGAAAACAAGGAATAAAAAGATAATATCAGCTAAATGAGAGTAGCGAATTTCGATAACAGTTTGAGTTGATATGAAATTCACTTTATTTATTATTTTTCCAAAGACATTATATTATAAAAAAATTAAATAAAAAGTATTATGATAACAAAAAACGAGGAAGCTGATCAAAGTTTATGAAATAACAGGATCTAGAACACTTATCGTCAATGCAATGAATATGCAAATTCTTTAATAAATGGACACATTTCATCTTACAAGAGGAACATAAAATTAAAAATAATAATCATAATGAATTATTTTTCATTTTCTAATCAGACTGAACTTTGAAAGTTAATGATGACTAAATTTAGGAAAGTGAAGAATCTGGTTGTTTTAAATTTTATCTTGTAGTGTACAGGAATACTTTAACTTTATCTAACATATACATTGTTGAATTGGGAATAAAAAAATTCATTTTATCTCTGTATAATTATAACCTCTGTATACTTATAATTGATTTAAATATTTGTAGGGGCGGATTTAGGTTGGTTGATGCCCCGGGCGCAGTAAAAAAAATCTTTAATTTTTCTCTAAACCCACTTTTGTGCACAAATAAATTTTACAATTATGAGGTTAGAGACAAAATGGATTAATTTAAAATTTAATTTTTTCATTAAATGCCATTATAAACAATAAATGGGATCGTTTTACAAATATAAAATGACGATTAATTTATTAGCGAATTAACGAAGAAAGGCGTAGCTAAACCGAACAAAGTTAGAATTGATATCTTACTCAAAATACCAAAGTGGAATGTGAAATTTCAGATATCCTACAAACATTAATTAGTGAAAATTTCTTAGATAAATAAAAATAAAAAAAAAAAAACCAACGTGCTAAACGTAAATAAATAATTTTGGATAAGAAATTTTTATTTATGTAATATAAACACCAAAAGTGACTTTCTTTTATCACATCGCATCATCATACAAATTAAAATTCATTTATTTAATTAATTGTATAAACAATCGTTAAATGATTCTAATAAATAAATGAGAAATTCTCTAAACGAGAATCATTTTTTTTTTTCAAAAAAATAAACTAAAATGAAAAAATAAAGAAAAAAATTCTGATGTGAATAAACGAAAGTAACGTGACGTGCTGTCAAACCAGATTTTTTATTTTGTGCTTTCTAAAATAAAATAAAAATTAAATATATTTTCAGTAAAGAGTACTTTTTAGCAATTTTTATTGAAAAACTTTGAAATTCATGCGACGAAGTTACAACAATACCTCCGGCAATGGTCCGGCTAATCGGTTCCATTACAAGACGGATTAATCGAGAAACTATTATAAATAATAAAAAAAAAAAAAACGATAATTGGTTGAACGAAGCTTTTGAACAAAATCAGCCAAAGAGTACTAGTACTTTAATGATTTACTTTTTTAGTTTATTTTTTTAGATTTTCTCAAAATTCGCTCAAACGATTTTGATTAAAATTAAAATCAATTATTTTTTAGATGCTCTTTAAAGTGTATATTCTCATTTTCCAATTGAAATCTTCTGAAGCACACTTTATTTTAGTACCTCAGAGGAAAGATAGGAGAAATGGTTGCCATGGCAACAAAATATAAATATTTTTCCCGTTTACATCTTGAATTTTAATATTTCGGCGGAAACTAAATATATGTTGACACAAAAAATCTGGTGTGTGAGAAGCACAGAACACAACTTTCGATTACCAAATGTAAGAGAAAGTTGTGTGCAGTGCGATGAGTCACACCAGATTTTGAGGTTTACTCTTACTATGCCACTGAATGGCGTATAAATAGCCTCAAATGCCGAAAAATAAATTTAATAAAACTGCCACTATGACTACAATCTAGTTTTTTTTTAAAGACTAATCGAAGCCGGACTATTTTAAGTAGTAGTGTACTTAATTTAAATATCATAATATTAAGTTCTTCGTATCTCAGGATTTACTATATTTATTGAATACATCTTAAGAGAAAGCAAAAATGTAAGGAACGAATTTGAAATTTTTATTGAGTAATTCATAGGCTCGGATAATAAACATAATATTCATTTCTAATTATAATAAATTTATAGTTGAATTTTATTATTATGAATGTCATAAGCATTCTTTAAAAAGATATAGAAAAGAAAAATTAAAAAAAGGAGATGAATAGAACTTGAAAGCAACAAATAAATTTATAAAAAATTTGATTAGAGGGCCAGTGTACTTTCCTGTTTGATTAAAACAAAAGGAAAAGTATAAAAATAAAAAAAAATACAGTAGAGTCTCGCTTATCGATAAGTGAAAATGTCGAGATATTAAGAAAAAGCCGAATAAACCTCAAACTATTGAATTACACTGCTAGGGAATTTTGATAGTTGAAATGGATGGAAATACAATATAATGTTCAGAAACGATTCGGGGTGATTTAGAGGTGCAGTACTAAAGTTGAAAATGGAATTTGTTCAGTTTTTACATTCTCTTACCTATATATATATATTTAGAGAGAAAGTATTGGATTCATGTCAAAAATTCGATGTCGTAATTTTGATGGATATACACGTTTTGAGGCCCATGAATCTCGTGAAAGAAAAAAGCTAGGAGGTTGAAATTTTATATTTGAATTAAGTACTCCACTGGGACGTAACACGAAGCTTTTAAACAAAGTCGGCCAAAAAGTACTAGTACTTTACTGATGTACTTTTTCAGTTTTTTTCGAATTTTTCAAAATTCACTCTAACGATTTTGATTAAAATTCAAAAATCAAGTATTCTTAAGATCCTCAAAACGTATATATAAACGAAGGTCGGATAAACGAGACACTACTGTAATTGTAGTATTTAGCAAACACAAATTTGCATGTTTTATTAGACGAATGTTTCGAAGAGATTAAAAACAAAAAAATAATAATAATAGAATGCATATTTTTATATAAAAAAAAAAAACACACACACCTCCCTCTTTTAGCATGCAAGTGCGTTATAAACAATAATGGAAAAAATACATAAATAGTTTAATTAATATTAAGTTAAATTTAAAATAAATTTAAATAATTTAAATACGTTAAATAAGAGCAGATAGCTACAGTTAGAAACAACTTTTTTAATTCAGTCAAGGCAATCATATATATGATAAAAAAATATTTTAAACAAATAAATATATGAAAAATTAGGCATTTAAAAAAAGAACAAAATAAATGAGAAGCTATTCCATTAATTAGCAGGTAGTCACAAAACGACAGGTTAATAAAGGTCATTTTTTAATTTTAATTATCTAATCTTTGAAATATAATTAACTATTTTTTTTAAGTGTTTACAATAATTTTCTATTTATTTTTGTTTTTCTCATTCCGTTGATGAAGGAGTGCAGCAGGCAATTAGAAATACAGTATATTAATGCGATTCTTTGCACAAAAATAATAAATATTAAATCTAATTTGTTTTATTTTAATAAATCTCTTATTATTTGTTTCAAATTGTAAAGGATACGCATTTTTTTTTAATTTAATTAAGGTCTTTTTCGGCAACGGAGACCATTTAGACCTATTTATTTCGATTTATTGGTAGCCAATTAAATTGAAATAAATTGTCGCATCAGAAAGGATGCAAACCCGCGACCCTTGGTACAGAAGGCCAGCACTCTAACCTCTACACCAAGGCCCGAGGGCTTTTTTAAAATTTCCAAACATATCTAAAGATATTAAGGAGTTTCAATGAAAAATTAGTAAAAATTTAAAATCAAATTTTAATAGAGTTCAGTTTTTGATATTTTGTAATTGTTAATCGAATTTTATTTGTTTAATCTACAAAATAAAATACTTTTTTTATGGATTCTCACTATTATTGTAATGTATTATTGTATAATGTATTTTGTTTTATGGAATTAAACTGAGCAAATGAGCTTCTGAGCTAATCATAACACAATAATGTTAATATTTACATTTGTATAACCGAGATGGGAAATTCGAGATCATATATTTTTTTCGAATTTTTTAAATTTAAAAAAAAAAAAAAAAAAAGATTTTAAGACATTCAAAATGTCTTTTTTTAGATCATGTTTTTAGGCACCCGGTGCAACCCTTGTGAAAATTTGAACAAAAAAGTTTACCGCATCGTTTTATAAATAATATAGAATATATTTTTACTTTCTTTTACAAATATATGTAATACTGTATATATATAAATATTGCGATTGTGTTAAAAAAATATATGTTAGAGATTTTGACGGAAATACAAGTTTATTTTCAATATTCAATGAATGAATGAGAAATTTTTTCAAATTAACGTTACCAAAAAAAAAAATTAGGGTTTTATTGATAACTAACCTATTTAATAGATGCCACTATCGTTGTTGGAGTCGATGTAGAGATGATTGTTGCTTGAGGCTTGTCTTGCGGCTAACTTGAGTCAATGTCAGTTTGCGACTCACTTGAGTCGGCTGCGCGCCAGGAGCTCAACTCACAACTCCGCCCTCGTCGCCCATTCAACTGCACATTTCAATGACGGCGTAGTGAACTACACTCCGGAGCCTTCACATCTAGTCGAAGCAATATGGGAAATTAAGACAGAACGAGGGGGGTTGGTTTAGATCAAAAATTGCATTGGGTAGTATATCGATCCATGACGTAGCAATTCCCTGAAGGCACACAATTTTACAATTAGAAACATGTCTAAAAAGCAATAATCAATCCTTTAAATACACTTTCGGAACATCAAACGATTCAGATTGCTTGAAATTTAATTTTTCATTTTCTTTGATAATATTTTAATCTTAGGAAAAAAAATTCAAATTGAAAAAAATAAATCAATGAAAATGGAAAATGCTGCCCCCAATTCGGAGAGGAGTTTGTGTCCATTGATGTTTGTACAATTTATTTCTTCTTATCGTCGATATTTCGGTTCACGCATTGCACCCTTCCTCAGGAACTGGTCGATACGTTTATTTTATAAAAAAACTAAACAGGTGAAGGCGTGCTGAAAGACTCCACCCCATAGAACTGGGGTATGTAAAGGGTTATAAGTTGATGGGGGGATAAATATCGCTGGAATCAAGCTTGAAGATCAGAAGAAAATGGCATCTACCATTTTACTGATGTACTTTTTCAGAAAGCGAGCCAGAATGTTGTTATAACAGGTGAGAAGAGGGCAGGATTGATTTTTGTCTAGAGATTAGACAGTATTGACTTTCTGGCAGTTGAATTTCACATGTGTAAGGGATTCCAATTTTTTTAAGATGTCGAGATCACAACGATATTTATAGGAAAATCTTCGCGATTTAACCATAATGGTTTTTCTCTAAGGCAGGGGTTCTTAATCTTGGGAAGTTCGAAGAGCCCCTATTGAAATTATTTTCTTGCGGATCCCTTTCTAGCTGTAACGGCGTAACTAGCTTTTGAGGGCGGAAGGGGCGAAGCTCAACTAGGATGCTACTGACTGTAAGCATTTTATGTCATCCTTCAAGCTTGATTTCTGAATCAGTTTGTATATCTTGGTGTATATATATAACAGGGGCTATAGAATTTTTCGGGGGGAGGGGCGACTCTTTTTAAAGGAGATATGGAAGCAGAGGCAGCCAAAAAATAAAATACTCTGAATGCTTAACCAGTCAGCCGGAGACGTTTCGGTGTATTTATTATAAACCATCTTCAGTCCATTAATTGATATATTTTTGCTCAGAGTTAGTCAATATACATTATTGTAAAATAGAAAACTATAATATATGTATAAAATGAAATTTGGGCATAAATGAATATGATGGTTGCTTCTGCTAGTTTCAAATATATATGGATAGATATATTTGAAACTCGCACAAGTACCATCATATTCATTTATGCCCAAATTTCGTTATATACATATATTATAGTTTTCTATTTTACAATAATGTAGGCTATATTAATTATTATCTGACTAACTCTGAGCATAAATATACCAATTAATGGACTGAGGGTGGTTTATAATAAATAGACCGAAACGTCCCCGGCTGATTGGTTAAGCATTCAGAGTATTTTATTTTTTGGCTGCCTCTGCTTCCATATCTCCTTTAATCAACATACACAGCCACCATAGGCGTAACCAGGGGGGGGGGGGTTTGGGGGGTTCAAACCCCCCCCATCGGACCCAAGCCATGACTAGAGATATTTAATACAAATTATATTTCACATACCCAGACAGCCTGGAATATTGCAGCAATATTGCAGAAATATGGCCAATCTTGCTCAATATTGAAAATATTGCAGCAACATTGATGCAATATTGCAGCTCAAACAGCAATATTCCAGCAATATTGCCGTAATATTACTGCAATGTTCCAAAAAGGCGGACATAGGAATATTGCAACAATATTGCTCCAATGTTGCTGCAATATTCCTAGCTTGGAATATTGCCGCTGCAATATTGCAGTAATGTTGCCAATATTTTGCAAGATTTGCAATATTGATGCAATATTCCTGCAATATTGGCAATTTATACAAGATTCGCAATATTTCTGCAATATTGCTGGAATATTCCAGGCTGTCTGGGTAGGGTAAGAGAAAGTAAAATATAATAATTTACTCTAGCTAAAAAAACAAACCAAAATGATTTATAAAAACCCTAAAATAATCTTAAATTTTTGAAAAATATTTCTTGATCCCTCCCCATCAAAAATTTCTGGCTACGCCAATGACAGCCACTACTTACATCTCGACTCTTTTTTAAATATCTCCCTCCCCAGAAAAAAAAAAATTTTTAAATGCCGGATATCCTGAGCCCCAAGGGGCCTGGACCCTCTCAAAGACAAATTTTCATTAAATTTTTATTTTTAATCCAAATTTTTCCGTTTTACCATTTTTTTATTTAGTAAATTTTCCCCTCGTAATTCAAATCAAAAAGTTTTTCCCTGTTACAAATAATTTCTTTTTTGTATACGAGTTTTATTGAAAATTTTGAGAGAGCGAGCCCCCCCCCCCTTATATATATGCCCCTGATATATAATGTATATGGATATTTTAATTTTTGGCTCAATTATAAATAATTATTTTATTATTTCAAATTTTTATTTATTTCTTTTAAATTTTATAGGAAATATCAATTGTTTTATAAATTAAATTAAATAGCTTTCGGTCATTTCATTTCAAATCACACAGCTCCCACGACCATCTCCGATTTTGATGAAATTTGGTGTGTTCATTGACAGATGAGAGAAAGAAAAAGCCAAATTACAGAATTGTAGCAAAGTAGAACAAAAGTTATGGCAAAATTTGAAAAATTTCGGAAAATTTCAAATCTTTGCAGACAAAAACGGCTGTAACTTCTGTTCTAATAAAGATAGAACTATGAACCAAGTATTTTTGGAAAGGTCTTGAAACAAGCTTTAAAATGATGTACAACATGATCATATTCCAACAAGAAAATAATTAAGGTCATTGACTTTACCTTTGCCTTGAATATCTCAAAACAGTCACCTCAAAATTGATGAAAAAAAACGTTCATTTGAACAAAGTTCATTTTCCGACCAGTGAGTGTACTTGTGTTTTTTCTTTGTGACGTTTTTGTTCATAATTTCCTTAATAATTAACAGATTTTTAAGAATAAATAATTTTTAGAAAGCCAAAGAACATAGAATATCGTACATATATGTTTTTTCATTCAGGGATACCTAAAATTGTATTAAGGGTGACCAAAGCAAAAAAAAACTGAAAAAATTCGATTTTTCTAAACTTTAAGCCCTTTGCGGCACGTCTAAATGACCTCCGATTCGGCTGAAACTTACAATTTATATGTATTATAACTATCTGCATATTTTTAAAGGGTGTCGCCATAAAAAAATCAGGTAATATAAAATTAGAGCCGCTTTAGAGCACATTTTCTATTAAAATATTGTTTTCTCTATAGCTCTAAAATCTGAGGTGATGGGACAAAACTGATGACATTTTTGGAATCAGCGCTACCCAAAAACCCAGAAATAGCTTCAAATTCTCAGTCAACAAAAAAAAAGGTCCTTTTGTTGCCCTGTGTAATATAGGCTAACCAACTACCAGATATATAAGATTTTGGCTTCCTCCCCTGGATAATCCCGAGGGGGGGGATGTCCTCTGCTCCCCCATGTCCCCCACGTCCGACGCCTATGACCTATTCAGATTTTCAGCTTAACTGTGATTGGTTAATATTTTATGCAATTCTTTTGCACTCAACATATGCTTTGTAGTGCATTTTTGCATCAGATAGCTTTACATATGAATTTTTATCTCCTAATCCCAATGTGGTCCCAAAATGAAATTTTAATATGTTGTTTATCGTAAAATGAGGAAGCATATATATTTTTTCATCAATTTTGGAGGTGACATGTTTTGAGATATTCAAGGTCAAAGGTTAAAGTCAATGACCTTAATTATTTTCATTGTTGGAATATGATCATGTTGTACATCATTTTAAAGCTTGTTTCAAGACCTTTCCAAAAATACTTGGTTCATAGTTCTATCTTTATTAGAACAGAAGTTACAGCCGTTTTTGTCTGCAAAGATTTTGAAATTTTCCGAAATTTTCAAATTTTGGGGGCCATAACTTTGTTCTACTTATGCTACAATTCTGTAATTTGGCATTTTCTTTCTCTCATCATGTACAATGAACACACCAAATTTCATCAAAATCGGAGATGGTCGGGTTGAAAAGGACTTTTCTGTGTTGATTTGAAATGAAATGACTCTTTCATTTTATGAAATTACAGTGATATAAAATATATAATACAAATAATTTTTTTAACTAGAATTGTTTCGCGGACCCCAGTTTAAGAACCCCTTCTCTAAAGTTTTGTTCAGAGGTGTGTTACATAGCTGAGAATATTCCAGGGTTTGATGTAAAAGGTAATTTTTTTCCATAAATTTCACTAAAATATAAATTGGGAGAGACGGTATATTAAAAATATTTTTTCTGGGGGGAAGGAGTTATTTAAAAAAGAGTCCCCCCCCCCCGAAAAATTCTATATACGCCCCTGTGGGTTATTAGACAAAGAAAAGTTGCTTTTTTGTTAGGTGTGGTGATTGTAATTTTGCTCTGAATATTGAACACTAGATAAAATACTTCTTTGAAAATTAGATGTAATTATAATACTTTACATATAATAAACTATATAATTATATAATGTCAATATTAAAAAAAAGGGTACCACATTATCGAACGACCCTGGCTTCGATAGGCGCCATTAATCCAATTCATGAAATAATAATAATAATAATTTTTAATTTAAATTATATTATTATTTTCTTTAAATATTTTACTTAAAAGAGAAATTTTAAGGAAATTCTTATCAAATTTATTTGTATGTAAAAAAAAAAATGGGCTTTATCAGAGTGTTTTGGATCCAAGAGCGGATACAAGGGGGGGGGGGGGGGGTAAAGGGGGTAATTACCTCCCTGAGATTTCAAAAAAATACTTTTTTTCGGAAAAAAATGTATTTTTAATGTAAAATTTTAAAAATCCATACTTAAAAATTTGATTTATATTTATATTCTGGCAAACAAGTACAGAATGCGCCTTTAAATTACCGAAATTAAGAAAAAAATGTGTGCTGTGCGACCAGTCACTCCAGATTACCCCCCCCCCTCCCCGAGAAACACCTCTGGATCCGCCACTCTTTGGACCAAGCCTGATTGCTGAGATCTAATGACTAACATATAGAAGTGAAGAAGATCTCAAAAGTGAAAAAAACAGCTTGAAAAAAGCTTTGTTAAAAATTCTTTAGTAAAAATATTACTTAAAAAAAGAGTGTTGGTATTGATCGAAGCCAATCAAATAAAGTTTTACCCTCCAGGCTTCTGATTAATTTATATTGATTGACGGTGATGAAAACTTGAAAATAAAAAAAAAACTTTTATTAAAAAAAAAAAAAAACTCCTAGGCGGCAGACATTTAAAACTCTGCTTTGATACTCTGGTTGACTAACTTACAGGCGTTCCAATCTCGAATTTTTTAAAATCCTTTGTAGCTAACGTTTTCTTTAATGAATCGTTCGTTTACTTAAAAACAATTCATAAAATAGGTAGGGTAGCTTCATCAATATCACCAATGGACTATTTATTATTTATTATATATGAAATTTACCTGAAATTCAATAAATATAATTTTAATTATCCAAATTTCAATCGTAATATTATATTTAAAAAATTTTTTACTTCTATAATTGTGTGTGCATCAACAAAGATCCAGATTTCTCTCTCTATGTGCGCTAGCAATGCATACATTTTATTACTAGGCTTATAAATGCGATTTATGGAGAGGTCAGACCGACGTAGTAAACTCAGATTTCTCGCTTTTGATCGAGTCAATCACAATATATTATTGTTAAAATTCCGTCGATATGGCTTCTCTAAGCAAATTTTTTCAAGACAAGAAGTTGGTTGTGGTTATCTCCGGAAAACAATCTTTTCCTCCATGGGGTTCCTCAGGGCTCCAAACTTTATCATCCTTTAAAAATTCTCAATGTCTCCTATTTGCAGACGATATCAAAATATTTAAGACTATTTAAATAGCGAGAACGATTGTCTTGAATTATACACAAGAGGCATTAACAATCTTGTCTCCTGTTGCTCTTCAAATAGATATGCTTGAATAATATACAGGAAAAGAGGATGTCAGTCAAAAGATGAGCCTCTATCGAATAAAAATCTCAATCCAGAAGACGTTTCGGTTTTAATTAAATAAAGACATCATCAGTTCCTAAGAGATTATTGGCAATCTTGTGATGTACACCGTTGAGATCTTTAGAGTTGTTAAATTTAAAAAATACAATATTTGAACATCAGATGTAGAAGGATGGGTATTTCTTTTAATTTTGAAATAAGTGTCTGTCCTCTTCTTATGGTGAGTGGGACGAGGAACTTAGGTATCTCAATTAGAATTAAGATTCAAAAAGCATTTTGAGGTCAACAAAAATGCAAGTCTCAAAGAATGAGATGAGAGTCTGGGTATATTAAGGACCAAGTTGTACTCAAAACCTTATGAGGAGTGTGATAGAGTATGGTTGTCTCATTTGGAGTGGTCACTCGGAGGCTCAAATGAAAAAATTCAGAAGAGGTTCCTCAGATTCCTGTTCTCCAGGACATTTGGGTTTTACACTATGACTTCATTCACGTATGACCATTTTTTGGCTTTCTACCAACTTAAGTCACTCTCCGAAAGGAGGAGAAGGAAAATTTCCAATAAATTCATTCTAATTATTCAAATTTCAATCAGGAATTATATTATTCATTTTTTTCTCCTCTAAATTAGGCAGATTATCAGTTCTTGAAAAATATTTGTTCATAATACAATATAAATTTATTATAATTTATTAATATATAAAGAGTATTTATTTAATAATTTAAGGTTTTGATTTGTTGAGCCTAAAACAAAAGAAAGCAAATTAATATGAATTGTAACATTGACACATGAAATAAGTGTAATTCAGAAGTTTTTTAGTTTATACTCACTTTGGAAATTAATTTAATTAAAATCACAGAACCAATGAAAAAAAAATTTGTCTTTTAACCACTTTTTAATCACTAAATCACTTTTTTGAAATTAATTTATAAAAAGTATATCAAAATTTCCGTTGGATAGCAAAATAGTTTCAATGAAAAAAGTCAACTATTGCTAATTGCTACTCAAAAAAATCGCTATTAAAGTTTTTTTTTATAACAATTATAAACCAATTTTAGTTCTTTTTTGGATTCTAAATAAAAACAAATCATGGAATTCTAAAAAAAACGAACTAAATAAAGATTAATAGGAGGCACGAATAATTCTTTTTATTATTCGCATTAAAAGAAGTATGCGAAATTTCCAAAAAGAATTGCAATTTCTGCATTGAATCGTTGAGAATCGTCTACCTAAAAAAGAATTGCAATTTATAATTAGAAAAACCGTAAGCGGGTGTCTGAAGATTTCTTCAGACACCCAATACGAATATTTTTAATCGAAAATTTGATGTGAAAGATAAATTTTTTCTTCTTTTGGGCCTCCTCCTCCCCTTATAGCCCACCAATCCTCACCAAAATTAATTTACCTAAAAAAAAAATTAGTTTCCATATTTTGTTTATATCACTTAATGAAAATTTACTTACTTTTGTATTAAAAATTAAACTTGAGGACTTCTTTGTTATGTGCACTTCACAATGGGTATTTATAAAATATATCAAAAAATCAATATATTAAAAAAAAAAAAAAATAGAAAAATTCATTTTAAAAAATGAGTTCGCGTATTTAATATAAAAACGCAGCAAAAATTGTCAAATTTGATCACCCATCACAAGTTCAAATAAACAGTTATGTAACTAACCTCAAAAGGACAAATTCCAAAAAGGTGCCTTTAATTTTTATTTACTTCCTGTGTATATTAAAAGATCCAAAACAACACAATTTTCAATGAGTTGATACCAATAGATGATAAAGATACACTCTTAAGCCAAAATATTTCCTTCATTTGTATTATTAAAAAAAGTTTATATTTTTAACCAAAATGAAAACAAGAAGGTCAAGGAAATATAAGTCATCTGAAAATATAAAATTTGAATTAGTTTTGCTCATTTCATTTTAATAACTATTGTATATTAAATTTACTTACTTATTAAAAATTTCGCGTAGTGCTTAATTTTGAAGACTTCTTTTTCTTTAAAATAAAACAAAAACAAAATTTGGAAAGAAATTCAAAAAGAATTCATGCCAAAATAATACACTTCGCGAACAATTATTTTTATTATTCGCATCAAAAGGAGTATGCGAAATTTCAAAAAAAGAATTGTGATTTCGAAAAACCGTAAGTCGGGTGTCTGTAGAAATCGTATCAGTGAGAATAAACGTGATTTTTTGGATGACGAGTAAACGAGAGACCAGGGGGCTGAAAGAGATCCTGCCTAGCCTAATTGAAAATACGAAGTGTAATTTTATAAATACCCGGTCCCCACCATCAGATCGGCGGGGCCCTCGGGCCTGTCCCTGGCCTTAAGGGTATGCGTTATTTACATCCAGGCTATCCCTGGAAAAACGACATCCCTCCCTGAGCTCTCGTTTACCCATAGAGCCACCTCAAACCCAAACTCAAAGATACCTTTGCGTCATTAAAAGACGTCTTTTCGCAAACACAAGACACTTGAGAACCTGGGCCTCAATCTTTCAATGAGATCTGACCGCATCTCCTTATAATTCGTTCATTGAGCAAATCAACGAAAATATAATTCATTTTACCACTCTGTCGGATCCTAAATACAAATACAATCAAGGGACCCTAACAAAACGAACGAGCTAAAGATTAGAGAAGGCACCTCAAGCTAATGACAACGACGAATATCCAACAGAGGCCTAAAATGAACGATATTCACGTTGATTTATCCACTATTGGATTCACGAGAAGCTGCAAGTTCAAAAAAATAAAAATCCCTATCGTTGGCAAGGTGCACCACCCTCCCTCTAGATTTAAATTACTAAACTACAGTTAAGATGTGAAAATGCATTTTCAAATTTAAAATCAAAAAGTGAATACATTTAAATTTGTATTCGTATATAAATCACACCTTAAGTCCTGGGTACCAAGTTGATGATGTCCCGCGTTGAAGGAGAGAGGCTTTCCCCCTCTCTCTCTCTCTCTCTCTTGATCGATGAATTTGGGAAGGAATTTTAATTGAATTTAAATTAAAATTTATCTTTGAAAGGCCTCGGGGCCCTTGGGGCTCAAGTAAAAATGGGAAAATTTAGATAAAAAAAAGAAAATTTAATAAAAATTTCTCTTTGAGAGGCCCCGGGGCCCTCAGGGCTCAAGTAAAAATGGGAAAATTTAGATGAAAATTTCTCTTTGAGAGGCCCCGGGGCCCTCAGGCTCAAGTAAAAACAAAATTTAATGAAAATTTCTCTTTGAGAGGCCCCGGGGCCCTCAGGGCTCAAGTAAGGGAATTAAAAAAAAAAAACAAAATTTAATGAAAATTTCTCTTTGAGAGGCCCCGGGGCCCTCAGGGCTCAAGTAAAAACAAAATTTAATGAAAATTTCTCTTTGAGAGGCCCCGGGGCCCTCGGGGCTCAAGTAAAAATGGGAAAATTTAGATAAAAAAAAAGAAAATTTAATGAAAATTTCTCTTTGAGAGGCCCCGGGGCCCTCAGGGCTCAAGTAAAAACAAAATTTAATGAAAATTTCTCTTTGAGAGGCCCCGGGGCCCTCAGGGCTCAAGTAAAAATGGGGAAATTTTAAAAAAAAAAAAGAAAATTTAATGAAAATTTCTCTTTGAAAGGCCTCGGGGCCCTTGGGGCTCAAGTAAAAATGGGAAAATTTAGATAAAAAAAACAAAATTTAATGAAAATTTCTCTTTGAGAGGCCCCGGGGCCCTCAGGGCTCAAGTAAAAACAAAATTTAATGAAAATTTCTCTTTGAGAGGCCCCGGGGCCCTCAGGGCTCAAGTAAAAACAAAATTTAATGAAAATTTCTCTTTGAAAGGCCTCGGGGCCCTTGGGGCTCAAGTAAAAATGGGAAAATTTAGATAAAAAAAAGAAAATTTAATGAAAATTTCTCTTTGAGAGGCCCCGGGGCCCTCAGGGCTCAAGTAAAAACAAAATTTAATGAAAATTTCTCTTTGAAAGGCCCCGGGGCCCTTAGGGCTCAAGTAAAAACAAAATTTAATGAAAATTTCTCTTTGAAAGGCCCCGGGGCCCTTGGGGCTCAAGTAAAAATGGGAAAATTTAGATAAAAAAAAAAAGAAAATTTAATGAAAATTTCTCTTTGAGAGGCCCCGGGGCCCTCAGGGCTCAAGTAAAAACAAAATTTAATGAAAATTTCTCTTTGAGAGGCCCCGGGGCCCTCAGGGCTCAAGTAAAAAAAACAAAATTTAATGAAAATTTCTCTTTGAGAGGCCCCGGGGCCCTCAGGGCTCAAGTAAAAACAAAATTTAATGAAAATTTCTCTTTGAAAGGCCTCGGGGCCCTTGGGGCTCAAGTAAAAATGGGAAAATTTAGATAAAAAAAAGAAAATTTAATGAAAATTTCTCTTTGAGAGGCCCCGGGGCCCTCAGGGCTCAAGTAAAAACAAAATTTAATGAAAATTTCTCTTTGAGAGGCCCCGGGGCCCTCAGGGCTCAAGTAAAAAGAAAATTTAATGAAAATTTCTCTTTGAAGGCCCGGGGCCCTGGGGCTCAAGTAAAAACAAAATTTAATGAAAATTTCTCTTTGAGAGGCCCCGGGGCCCTCAGGGCTCAAGTAAAAACAAAATTTAATGAAAATTTCTCTTTGAAAGGCCTCGGGGCCCTTGGGGCTCAAGTAAAAATGGGAAAATTTAGATAAAAAAAAGAAAATTTAATGAAAATTTCTCTTTGAGAGGCCCCGGGGCCCTCAGGGCTCAAGTAAAAACAAAATTTAATGAAAATTTCTCTTTGAGAGGCCCCGGGGCCCTCAGGGCTCAAGTAAAAACAAAATTTAATGAAAATTTCTCTTTGAAAGGCCTCGGGGCCCTTGGGGCTCAAGTAAAAATGGGAAAATTTAGATAAAAAAAAGAAAATTTAATAAAAATTTCCCTTTGAGAAGCCCCGGGGCCCTCAGAGCTCAAGTAAAAACAAAATTTAATGAAAATTTCTCTTTGAGAGGCCCCGGGGCCCTCAGGGCTCAAGTAAAAACAAAATTTAATGAAAATTTCTCTTTGAAAGGCCTCGGGGCCCTTGGGGCTCAAGTAAAAATGGGAAAATTTAGATAAAAAAAAGAAAATTTAATGAAAATTTCTCTTTGAGAGGCCCCGGGGCCCTCAGGGCTCAAGTAAAAACAAAATTTAATGAAAATTTCTCTTTGAGAGGCCCCGGGGCCCTCAGGGCTCAAGTAAAAACAAAATTTAATGAAAATTTCTCTTTGAGAGGCCCCGGGGCCCTTAGGGCTCAAGTAAAAACAAAAATTTAATGAAAATTTCTCTTTGAGAGGCCCCGGGGCCCTCAGGGCTCAAGTAAAAACAAAATTTAATGAAAATTTCTCTTTGAGAGGCCCCGGGGCCCTCAGGGCTCAAGTAAAAACAAAATTTAATGAAAATTTCTCTTTGAAAGGCCTCGGGGCCCTTGGGGCTCAAGTAAAAATGGGAAAATTTAGATAAAAAAAAGAAAATTTAATGAAAATTTCTCTTTGAGAGGCCCCGGGGCCCTCAGGGCTCAAGTAAAAACAAAATTTAATGAAAATTTCTCTTTGAAAGGCCTCGGGGCCCTTGGGGCTCAAGTAAAAATGGGAAAATTTAGATAAAAAAAAGAAAATTTAATGAAAATTTCTCTTTGAGAGGCCCCGGGGCCCTCAGGGCTCAAGTAAAAACAAAATTTAATGAAAATTTCTCTTTGAGAGCCCCGGGGCCCTCAGGGCTCAAGTAAAAACAAAATTTAATGAAAATTTCTCTTTGAAAGGCCCCGGGGCCCTTGGGGCTCAAGTAAAAATGGGAAAATTTAGATAAAAAAAAGAAAATTTAATGAAAATTTCTCTTTGAGAGGCCCCGGGGCCCTCAGGGCTCAAGTAAAAACAAAATTTAATGAAAATTTCTCTTTGAGAGGCCCCGGGGCCCTCAGGGCTCAAGTAAAAACAAAATTTAATGAAAATTTCTCTTTGAAAGGCCTCGGGGCCCTTGGGGCTCAAGTAAAAATGGGAAAATTTAGATAAAAAAAAGAAAATTTAATGAAAATTTCTCTTTGAGAGGCCCCGGGGCCCTCAGGGCTCAAGTAAAAACAAAATTTAATGAAAATTTCTCTTTGAGAGGCCCCGGGGCCCTCAGGGCTCAAGTAAAAACAAAATTTAATGAAAATTTCTCTTTGAAAGGCCTCGGGGCCCTTGGGGCTCAAGTAAAAATGGGAAAATTTAGATAAAAAAAAGAAAATTTAATGAAAATTTCTCTTTGAGAGGCCCCGGGGCCCTCAGGGCTCAAGTAAAAACAAAATTTAATGAAAATTTCTCTTTGAAAGGCCTCGGGGCCCTTGGGGCTCAAGTAAAAATGGGAAAATTTAGATAAAAAAAAGAAAATTTAATGAAAATTTCTCTTTGAGAGGCCCCGGGGCCCTCAGGGCTCAAGTAAAAACAAAATTTAATGAAAATTTCTCTTTGAAAGGCCTCGGGGCCCTTGGGGCTCAAGTAAAAATGGGAAAATTTAGATTAAAAAAAAGAAAATTTAATGAAAATTTCTCTTTGAGAGGCCCCGGGCCCTTTGGGGTTAGAGGGATAAAGGGTTTTTAAAAATTTTTTTGTATGGAGGGGGAAAAGAAATAGATGACCACCTCCCCCCAAAAAAAATTCAATATAAGTCCCCCTCTTCTAGTTCCGCCCCAGGCCCCCAACTGTCTCGGTACGCCTCTGCAACCTCCTAGCTTTTTTTTCTTGAGATATTTTGTTCACATACACAAAGACACACACACACACAGACAGACCATGTCGCGAAAACCACCTTTTTGAGGGGACCTCAAAACATATCCATCAAAATCTCGACATCGAATTTTTGATATGAAACCAATACTTTCTCTCCCTATATATATATTAACATAATATATAGAGGTAAGAGCATGGGCGTAGCCAGGGGGAGGCCGTTGCCCCCCCCTGGCTGGTCTTAAAAATTAAAAAAAAAATATATATATTTTTCCCATTGGAAATTTTTTTTAACACCCCCAATTTACTACATTAATTTAATTTTTTTTTTTTATTTAAATAAATAATTAATACTCTATGTATATATTAATTGCAAACCCCCCCTCTTTCGCCAAGGGCGGATCCAGAGGTGTTTCTCGGGGGGGGGGTAATCTGATTTGACTCGTCGCACAGCACACTATTTTTTTTTAATTTCGGTAATTTAAAAGCGCATTCAATACTTGTTTGCCAGAATATAAATACACATCAAATTTTTAAGTATTAATTTTAAAAATTTTACATTAAAAATAAATTTTTTTGGGAAAAAAAGGTATTTTTTCGAATCTCGGGGGGGTAATTACCCCCGTTACCCCCCCCCTTGTATCCGCCCTTGTCTTTCGCCCTAACGAGAGGTTGGCCCCCCTCCCTAACAAGAAGTCTGGCTACGCCCATGGGCAAGAGAAAGTAAAAAGAGTCGAAAGAAAATTTATTTTTCTATCAGAAATTAAAATATATTATTGTTAATATATTAATAGAAGGCCTAATAATATTTGCTCTGAAATATTTTTTATCCACAATTCAACTGATTTTATTTCTATTTTGGGGTCGTGAGTGACTCTGCAATTCACCCCTTCTAAAAAATAAAGTTAAATTAGTAATATTAGAGTTTATTGGTGAATGTTATTCACAAAAATAAATATATTAATTTTTCTACAAGAAATCGACTGTTCTCTAAATTAAGATTGTGGCTCTACCCTTCTTTATAATTCTCGCGAACGAATTGCACAGCCAGAGACCATGAACCCTCCAGACTAGGATCTAATCGATAGAATTTATTCAAATCGTCTGCTTTCAATCAAACCCAGATATGATTTGGGCCGTTAGGTTTCCCTTTTACATCGGGGATTCCCTGTATTTCGACGATGTTGCTCAGGAGGAATTTTCAGGGGGTGGGAAAGGGGTGCAAGGGTAAGGCCACTGGAAATTCAAAAGTTAGGCAACTGGATTAAAGAATTTTATTAACATTCTAATAGAAAAAAAAATTTTATATTTAAAATAATATCAGATGATATTTCTCTTTTCAAAAACAAAATTTGTTTATTATTATTATTTTTTTTAAGTATTTAACATTCGAATTGCTTCTTTTCAGTCTCATTTGGTCTTTAACTAAATCATACAGTATAGTAAGAAACTTTTCATTTAATTAATGAATATTTATATTCGAACTTAACATTGGGATCGCAAACACCGCACCCCCATCCAAGGGGCGCCTCTTAATTTATTAATATTTAAAAAATCTTGATATTAAAATTGAATTTATTATTATGTTTAAGATTATAGAGCGCATCGGCTACATAGGCCATTCGCGCCACCCCGTTATAAAATATACCCCTTTATATTTTATAACGGGGTGGCGCGAATGGCCTATGTAGCCGATGCGCTCTATAATCTTAAACATAATAATAAATTCAATTTTAATATCTTAATATTATCAGTAATTGTAGCTAATATTAATTAATAAGATTTTTTAAATATTAATAAATTAAGAGGCGCCCCTTGGATGGGGGGTGCGGTGTTTGCGATCCCAATGTTAAGTTCGAATATAAATATTCATTAATTAAATGAAAAGTTTCTTACTATACTGTATGATTTAGTTAAAGACCAAATGAGACTGAAAAGAAGCAATTCGAATGTTAAATACTTAAAAAAATAATAATAATAAACAAATTTTGTTTTTGAAAAGAGAGAAATATCATCTGATATTATTTTAAATATAAAATTTTTTTTTTTTTCTATTAGAATGTTAATAAAATTCTTTAATCCAGTTGCCTAACTTTTGAATTTCCAGTGGCCTTACCCTTTGCACCCCCTTTCCCACCCCCTGAAAATTCCTCCTGAGCAACATCGTCGAAATACAGGGAATCCCCGATGTAAAAAGGGAAACCTAACTGCCCAAGTCATATCTAAGCTTGATTGAAAGCAGACGATTTAAATAAATTCGATCCTAGTCTGGAGGGTGCATGGTCTCTGGCTGTGCAATTCGTTCGCGAGAATTATAAAGAAGGGTAGAGCCACAATCATAATTTAGAGAACAGTCGATTTCTTGTAGAAAAATTAATATATTTATTTTTATGAATAACATTCACCAATAAACTCTAATATTACTAATTTAACTTTATTTTTTAGAAGGGGTGAATTGCAGAGTCACTCACGACCCCTATTTGCACGAACGACGTAATATTTAAAAAAAAAAAAAATGATCATTTTATAAGAGAGCAAATGAAAATTTTAACATGTTTAGATAATCATGCAAATATTAATTATTTATTATATAAGGGATGAGGTGGGTGGGTTACTGCGTCATATTCGCACAAATATCAACACACCCCTCTCAAAAATTACTTTAAGACGATTTATTATAAATGATATTTAAAAAATATGAATATTAATGCTACTGTATAACAAATTGAATATAAATGATCAATTTTTTATAAAAGTAATTTTCCCTCCTCCCTCAAAAAATAACTTTAACGATAGGAGTAAATAATATTTAGGGTTGGAGGAGTCCTGCTTCCCTTCTTAGCAAACTTATCAAAAAAAAAGAGTAAAAAACTTTAATAAAAATTTGCCACCTCTCGAGTAGTTTATGTTAAAATAGCTCTGGTAAGAAGGGTTGGGGGTGTGGGGGGAGGGGAGGAAGATAGAACAGACTACAGCCTTAAGTAAAAAATTTTACATAGAAAATAATCTATATTTAGAATATTATGACTTTTTAGAAGGGGTAATTTACACCCTCACTCGCTCCCCCTACCCCTCTTGGTTGCACGAGCTTAATCTTAGCATTATATTATAACAAATTTGATAATTTTAAAAGTATTAGTATATTTACCGGAATAAAGAGAGAAAAATATAAATAAAAAATTTTAATCCGTTATTCAATTTAGATAAACATGCAAATAATAATTACCTTTCATATAAGGGATGAGTTGGGTGGGTTACCGCGTTTTATTCGCACTAATATCACGCACAATACAAGAGAAACTAAAACACTTTCGAGAGAGAGCCAGCCGGCTGACTCATGCCTCGACTGGAAAACAACCAAAGGAAGGAAAGAATTGGATTTGTTCTCTGCGCACCCAAAAATAAATTTATTAAAAGAATTCTCTTTTGATAAAAATACTTGTTATCTGCAAACTCACAGTATTTTTATTCAATAGATATTTTTATTAGAAATAAAATTGAAATTGAAATTATTTTAAGGTGGTTATTTATCCATCCCTCAAATTCATCCCCTTTTAAATAAAAATCATTTTTTTTTATTTTTATAATAAAATACTTTTAATATTATATACCGATAACAAGAAGGTAAAGTTTTTTTTTTATTTACTACTAGCCGCCTCGCCCGCCTTTGGTGGGCTCCGCGCATCGACTGAGAAATTTAAAGATAAAATTTTATTCAATATTTAGCCTATATTAGAGAAATTGAAATTATTTTAAGGGGGTTATTTATTCATCCCTAAAATTCATCCCCTAATAAATAAAAATAATTTTATTGTAATAATACTTTTACTATTATATAATAGCAGATAACAAGTAAAGATTTATTTTATTTTATTTACTACTAGCCGCACCGCCAGCCTTTGGTGGGCATAGCCCGGGGTCGACTAAAAAATTGAAAGATAAATTAAATTCCAAGGTACGGCACTATTTAAATAATATAATTTGAAGTCTAGCTTTCAAGGGTTTTTTTAAAGGGGGTCGAAAAGATGAAATAACTTTCCAATGAGAGGAATATTTATCTGCAAACTCACAGTATTTTTTTTTCTATAGATATTTATATAAGAGATAAATTTGGAAATGAAATTATTTTAAGGGGGTTATTTATCCATCGCTAAAATTCATCCCCTAATAAATAAAAATAATTTTATTGTAATAATACTTATAATATTATATAATAGCAAATAACAAGTAAAGATGTTTTATTTTATTTACTACTAGCCGCACCGCCAGCCTTTGGTGGGCACCGCGCATAGCCTGGGGTTGACTGAGAAATTTAAAGATAACTTTAAAATCCAAGGTACGGTACTATTTAAATAATATAATTTGAAGTCAAGCAGTGCCGAATTAAGTGGAGGCCCTTAGGCAGTCGAAATCTCGGGGCCCTGTCAGCTAATAATTTTACCACAAATCTTTTTCTTAAATATAGCGTATACCTATAGAAATTTTTTTCCGCCCTCCGAAATTTTTTTTTTAACTTTGTTTTCTGTCCTGCGGAACATTTGTTTTTCCCCTCCCTATCTTTTTTTTTGGGAAGACGAAATTTTTGCCGCCCCACGAATTTTTTTTCTCCCCGGAAAAATTTCCAATTTACCTTTTTTTTTTTTAAATTTCGCTATACCGAAAAATATTTTTTCAAGATTCTAATGTTGCGGGCCCCCCTAAAAAGCGCGGGCCCCATAGGCGATCGCCTACTCCGTATAATGGATAATCCGGAACTGCTTTCAAGGGTTTTTTAAGTGGGGTCAAAAAGACGAAATAACTTTATTATTTTTCAATTATTTAAACTCTGTTAAATGACTGACGACTCAGATCTGATTTTTTAAGAGCGATTAGGAGGGGGGAGATTATTGTTAAAATAATTTTCATCCACTATTAAAATATTATTATAAAAATTAATCATTTAGATGATTTTATTTCTCTCTCACATATATGCTAAGGCTATTCAATTCAGTCAATATTTAAATAAGATACATGGATTCAGAAGAATTCAGAAGAACTTTTACAAATTTTTTTTTAATAATATTAATAGATTAAAGAGTTGGAGGAGGGGGGGGGGGTGTTTGCAATCTTTTTGTATAATAAATTCTTTGATTTAGTTAAAAATAAAATTAAGAAATTGAAAATTTGAAAGAAAAGATGTTTTTCACAACAAAAAAAAATCTGATGTTGCTGGTCCCACAGAACAAATCTTTCCCTTACATTCGTGAATTGAAAGTTGTGTACTGAGCTTTTGAAACCAGATTTTTTTGTATCGACATATATTTAGTTTCCGGCAATATATTAGAATTCAAAATGTAAAATTTATAAACTTAGAAAATATTTATATTTTGTTACCATGGCAACCATTTATCTAAGATGTACAAGAGTAAAGTGGTCTTAAAAAAATTTTGAGAGCAAAATGAGAATATACATTTGAAAGAGCATCTAAAAAATAATTGATTTCTGAAATTTAATCAAAATCGTTACACGGAATTTTGAGAAAATCGAAAAAAACTGAAAAAGTACTAGTACTTTTTGGCTGATTTTGATTAAAAGCTTATTTTCACGCCCTAGGGAGGCGCCTAACTTAAATATAAAATTTCAATTTCCTAGCTCGATTCCTTCATGCTTTATATTGAACACACATAGATAGACCTCTTTTGGATTCAGGGGACCTTAAAACGTGTATATCCATCAAAATCTCGACATCGAATTTTCGACATGAATCCAACTTTCTTTCTCGATATATTAACATATATAGAGGTAAGAGAAAGTAAAAAGGATTAAATAAGCCTCTTATTCTCCAATTTATTACAAATATTTCGGTCTGTTTAGATATCTCAATTTTCTCAGCTTTCCGAGAAAATAAAAAATTATTTTGAGACTAGTATTTTCTCAGAAAAAGGGGGGGGGGAGAGAAAGGCGCCACTCCTGCCTCCCCCACCCCTACCCGGGGGCTTATGTTTGGAGGAGGCATAAAGGTGCTAGGAGAGGGGGTAATAGCTTAGGAGGGGAGGACGCTATCTCTTCCCTCGCTTTGCTCTGCTATTTTCCCCTACCTTCTCTGCCTAATGATAATACCCTTAAAAAAAAGGAAGTAAAAAAATCCAACATTAACAATCTAAAATGATTGAATTCATAATTTGTGAAATATTTTATTAAATATTTGGTGGAGTTGATCTTTTTGGTTCAACAAATTTCAAAAAATTAATTTTTTTTTAAAGATGGTCAAATGATGAGCATGACTTTTTAAAATGAGATTAATAATTATAAATTACCTTATATGAAAGGGTCATTCACTTCAGAAGAGACGTTTTGATATTTGGAACTATTTCACACTAAAAGATTCAACTCACTATTAAAATTTCACTATTTTCAAAGAGCACAAACGACGGAAATTTTATTAGCACAAAACAATGCGAACAGTCTCTAATTGCATACTAACAAACACTGAATAAAAGTGAAGGTCAAGATGGTTACATGCGTTCGCCACCAGAGCGCTCTAGTGTCCTTTATTGTTTAGCTGGCGCACGGAATGAACGAGTTTTTAAAAATATGGGGTGATGGTTGCGCAGCGCACAACTTTCTGTTATCTTCGTAACATGTGTTTTGAGCTTGTCATTTATTTTATTGTGTTGACATATACATGAATTTAGTTTCCAGTAATACGATACGTTAGAATTCAAGTTGTGAAATTTTTAAATATAAAAAATATTTATATTTTATAAGAGTGAGGTAATGGCAGTTGGAATTTTGAAACGAAATTTTATATGCTTAAAGAGGACCTTCTAGGGATTATAGGAAAATTATTTTCATCCCGAAATTCCTATAACATTTTGAGTTATTAATTCTTAAAGTTACGATTTCTACCATAGGAAATGTATAGAGAAATATTTATGTATTCTTTGGATTCATGTATTCTATGAATGTAAACAAAGCCTCAAGCTTGTTTATTTGTTGGGGCAAACGAGAATCGAACCCAGAATCTCCAATGGGATCAACAACAAAAAAATACTAACAACAACCTCTAAATATGCAAGATCCCGAGGGCCACAAGGGCGGATACAAGGGGGGGGGGTAAAGGGGGTAATTACCCCCCCCGAGATTTGAAAAAAATACTTTTTTTCGAAAAAAAATTTACTTTTAATGTAAAATTTTAAAAATTAATACTTAAAAATTTGATTTGTATTTATATTCTGGCAAACAAGTACAAAATGCGCCTTTAAATTACTGAATTAAGAAAAAAATGTGTATTGTGCGACCAGTCACACCAAATTATCCTCCCCGAGAAACACCTCTGGATCCGCCCTTGGAGGGCCATGGGACTTTTTGCCCACCATCAAAAAACATACAAATTTGTTAAATATATCTATGATTGTCAAGTCCGAATCGAAGTATTCATTAAATGTTATAAGTTAGAATATAGATCTCGAAAACTATTTAATTGTATTATTATTTGCCTCTACTCTTCCTATTTTCGAACATAAACAGCAACTTCTCTCCAAATAATAAATGAATTTTATGATATGAAACCCATGATAAATTTCTAATTTCTTAGATTTCTATGTTATCGTGCTCGCAAACACACAGAATACAATTTAAACTATTAACCGTAGGCTCTAGTTGAAACATAATGTATTGAAGAGAAATTAAAAACACTAGGTCATAAGTTTCAATTATTTAATAAAACATTTTTAAAACTTGTCTGATGATGACAAGGAATTGTCGAAATACGTATCAAATGTTAATTTTATAATAAATAAAAGCTTTGAAACAAATAACCGAATGTTCAATCTGAATATTTAATTTTAATTTACAAGAACCTATGGTCGAAAGTTTAAATCTTAAATAATTGAAACTTATGACCTAGTATTTTTTATTTTTCATAAATAATTCCAAAAATTAAGTTCAAGGAGGACGAGAATTATTAAAATTTCGTGGTCGAATTTTTTTAACAATTATATACCGGTATTGTATACGAGAAAGTAAAAATGAAGTGAAAGTTGAGGTAGAGATTATGTAAGAGGCCGCCACACGCGGGCTCTTGCTAGGTATTGTATGTGAGGTTCCTATTTGAAAAAACTAAATATCAATGAAAAAGCGGGTACCGCAGCTAGTCATTTTCACTAATTTTTTCCGTTGAGGGGCTATAATTTGAATTTTATTTAGATCTTACAAAAAAAAAAAAAAAAAAAATAGGTTGAGTAGCAATCCCATGATACATGAATTAATTAACCTTTCTATTAAAAAAATGCAAGTAAATATCTAAGGAGGTCCATGAAGTCGAAATTTGCCTGACTGGGTGCCCACCGAAGACGGGCGACGCAGCTAGTTAAGTTTGAATGAAAAAATACGAGAAACAAGTCAGCCAGTTGCATGACAAAAGGTATAGATACAAACTGGAAGAATATTCCTATGCTTTGGTGAATTAGCCTATTCAACAAACTTGTCCTGACTTGCATACGGACCCTTGCAAAAGTCAAGCAGAGAGAGAGAGAGAGAGAGAAATCAATTACTTTTATTATTTGTCTTTATATATATTATCATTTTACACTCATCGCCTAGAAACAAGCTTCGGGCCACCTCCATAGATAAATATTTTGTTATTTTCCCAAACTGACTCATTTGAATACATTTTTGTAAAATCACAATCACATTTATATATAATATATAATTATTTTTGTGGAGGGATTTATATTTCTAATATTTAAAATAATAAACTAAGTATTAATGTACGAAAAGAAATGAAATTTACCTCGAAAGTCCTTAAAGTTTAGAAGAAACGCGAATTTTTGCAGGAGCTCACACTTGGACACGTCTGCCCCCAAGCGACGCCATTCACCAACTGAGGGATGGGATTTTTTTAACACGGAAGGTGCTTCACTTATCACTGCCCCCACTCAACTGAAGGCTCTTTGACTTTGCTATTAGAATATATAGGTAGATTTTACATTTAAATGTGTATAGACTCGGGACCCAGCTGATAGTCTTAAACCTTCTATCAGGTGATTGGCCAAGCACTTTGGGAGTGGGGGGAGGGGTGGGGTGGAATCCTATAGTAATAGATAATTGGCAACGATCCAAATTATTTCATTTAGAAAGTATATAAATATTAGAAAATAATTTTAAATGGGGAATTTAAAAAGAAAAAAAATATTAATTAAAAAAATCTCTTTGACTTGCCGAGCCAAAGTTTTTTGTTGATATAAATTTAGTTTCTGCCGACATATTAGAATTCAAAATGTAATATTTGAAAACATAAAAAAATATTTATATTTTGTTATGTATACTTATTTATTAAGTAGAGGAGTAGCCTGAAGTGAGCTCCAAACAATTTTGACGTCAAAATTAAATTATTTGTTTTAAAGAGGATTTGGCCTGGGGCCAAGGGTAGCACACAGATGCACCGGAAAGAATGGAGATCCGTGTGTTCGATTCCCGGTGGCGATGGGACGTTTGGCCCACCAACAAATAAACATACTCATTAATTTGTTAAATATATCTAATTATTTAAGCCGGAATCGTGATTTATTCATTGAATATTAGTATCTTATTCAAATATATAAAGATTGAAAATGTTTTGAATATATATAGCCCTCTATATCTTAATAAATAATTTTTGTTTTATTTTTTAATAGTGATTTTTCTTTTTCGTTGACACGCTACTAAATTTCGAGACCATTCGGATCAAATTCTATAGTTATGGGAACAAAATGGGAGTTTTAAAGGGTCTTAAAATTCGGATTTACTTTGTATTGACGAGTATTTTGAATATCTTTCAAACTATATATATATTCTGTATCTGGAACAGGCAATGCGATTAGAAAAGATAGAGAGGGGGGATATAATTTAAATAAATGATTAATCATATCTAAATATTTTTTTACCATTTAATTCATAAACTGATATATTTAGTATTTTAATTTTGATACACATGACCTCCACCCTCTTTTTAATTATAAACGATGACATCTAGAAAAAAATTCAAACACAATGAATATTGAAAATTCTAATTTATCAGGAATTGATAACTGGCTGCCCGTCAAGCAATTATTAATTGCATTAAGGTGCGTGTCTCGTGGTGCTGATTTTGAGAGATTCCAGAGGCCACAATTTTGAAGCTACCGATCTCAAATTTATTTTTAATTAAAATATCTACAACTTATAGAAGCCATTTTTTTTTTAATTTTCGAAAATAAATTTTTTTTTAGATTAATAAAAATTCGGTCTATATCTTAAGATAATTAAATTGTGTTAAAGAATAATTAATTTTTAGGCTTTAATTAATTAGCTGGAACCTTTCAAATGAAATGGAATAAAAGTTTCCCTAAGGGAAGAACTTGCGCCATCTCTTGCCGCCTAGAGTAACCAGCTTCTGAATCGGCTAATAACGGTTTTTCGAGACGCTCACCTTAAGGGCCTAAAGATATTACTTTTGAAAGTGGCTGTCCTAAAAAAGTTTGTCGACCTTTGTTATATAATGTAGCCTTATCATATTTAATAAATATATTTTTTAAATAATTCAAACAAATTTATCTAAATGCTAATGGGAAAATACGTATTGGTAAAAAAAGATTCTGATCATTTTATTATTTTTTTACTTTCTCTTACCTATATATATATATATATATATATATATATAGAGAGAGAGAGAGAGAGAGAGAGAGAGAGAGAGAAAGTATAGGATTCATGTCAAAAAATTCGATGTCGAGATTTTGATGGAAATACGTTTTGAGGACCAAGAGTTCAAAAAAGTGATTTCCGGAAAATGATCAGCCTGTGATCAAAATAAAGTATGAAGGAAATGAGTTAAGAGGTTGAAATTTTATATTTAAGTTAGTTACCACCCTGAGGCATGAATATAATATTTTGAACAAAATCGCCGAAAAATTACTAGTACTTTGCAGAGGTACTTTTTTTTGTATTTCTTTTATGTTTGTATGGGCTGTTTCGTATTCAACAAAAACAAACTTTAAAAGCAAAAAATGGAAATTTAAGAATTTTCGATGTCTAGATCAGAATTCAAGCATTAGAACAGAAGCCCAAAAAAAAAAAAAAAAAAAAAATTAGGCACGTTACTAGGGGCCCCAATTTCTAAAATTATTTTTTTTGTAAATATTAAATTTAAAAAAATATTTTCTGAACCAAAATATATTCTGTTATGATTTATCAATACTTTGTTTACCTGTGTGTAATTGTAAGTCTACTCTGCTCCATTTAAAAATAAAGTACAATTTACCAATTTTATTTTATTTTTAAAAATTTTAAATGTAGTAGGTAGAACAAAAAATAATTCATATACAATAACGAGGGGGGGGCAAAGTGCCTAGAGGCCAGACCTTAATCCGCCACTGGATAAAAACATAATTTCAAAAGATTGATTTATTATTTAGTTAAGATAGTTTTAATTGTAATATAAAAATTTTATTTTACCTTTTTATTTAAATCTGTGATTAAGTGTTAATTAAGAATTTATATATTATATACTGTATATAGAATTGTAATGAAAAATATAATAATTTATAATGATGATATTAATGAATTCTGGTGGATTTGTTGTTTTATAATGTCTGAATACATTTTTAGGTTCAGTGAGGGACCGAAACTTTTAAAAATTGCATCTCATTAAACATTACCTAATATTTATTTATTATTCCCGAATATCTGAAAAAAATCAACAAAAGTAAACGTTCAAGAAATCAACTTGTCAATTAATTTTTGCTTTTACTACTGAATAATATATTTTTTATACATATTGGTATGGAAAATTATTACCATTTAATTACGCACAAGGCGATTTTATCGGGCTCACGATTGGGATTGCCCCTAAAAAAAAATATTTACTATTTTTTATTTTTGTAAAAGTGGATGCAAATATTTTGAGAAAAGAAACTATAGACCTATAGATAAAAGGACATTTTAATGCAAATATTAATTTTTTCTTTCTCAAACATCAAATTTAATTAAGTATTTTTTATACGAAGGGCACCCAAATAATTTACCGCCTCTGCCCCAGAAACCCTATGTTTTAAAATAAAATTTTAAAAAACTGTACCATTTTTTGTGTGGTAGTATAGGGCTATATTAATAAATAGAGGAATTATCGACTATATTATTCTAATTTATCCACTTTCAAACAAAAATTTATATCGTATTGTACGGTGAGCGCTACAATTGATTCCCCACCTGGTATCTAGAGCCTTAAGTACTATCAGAATCAGCCAAAAGTATCCATTGGCTAGAGATCTGAGATCTTAGAAACGAGGTTAAAGAGATATTAATTTATTTTTTTAATAATTTTTGAAAAGAATGATTAATTAAGGCATTTGAAAATTTTGTCTGTATGAGCAAATATAGATGCATCTGTGTTGATGCTTAAATGAACTTGGTCTTTGTAAACTTTATGGTTGTTTTTCTGACCGATAGGGTGCACTGCTAGAGCGGATACTTTTGGCTGATACAGATAGTATATGGTATATAGCCAATAATTTTAAATTTGAAAAGGTAAAATAAAATTTTATTTTACCTTTCTGTCATTAAAATTATTTCACCATATACCTAGGGGTCTGGATACCAGGTGGGGTTTAATTGTGACGCTCGCTGTACCAAATATGGGGTAGTAGAGGATGAACTAAATTTTTTAAAAGACCTAAAACAAAATCCCCTTTTTATTGTATAATTATTACCTACCTTATATAAGAAGTTCAAATTCTCACTGAAATATTTTTTTTTTTTTAAAGATGGAACAAAATAAAAGAAAAAAACAAAACAAAACAATGGTAGAAAAATAAATCTACATATCTAAAAAGAAACTTTATAATGTTAATAAAAAATTCTTTATTTCCACATTTTACAATAAATATATCATTATGGAGATCGTCGAAAGGGAGAGGTGAGAGATTAAAATTTTTCTGCACTCGAAATATATTCAATTAATTTGATGGAAACGTTATTAATAATTATTATCACGGTTATAATAAAACAGGATGCCTATTTTTTTTTTTTTTCTTTTTTTTAAATAATTAAAACCCAGTCAAAAGATGCTGGTTCCACCCTGTCTATGCAAGTTTAAATTGTAGTGCCAAAATTACAATTTTATTTAACTAAGATTGAAGAGAGATGCAAATTAATAATTAAATTATTTATTTATTTGTCGGATTTTACTCTTCAAGAGTCCTTTATCCGTGATAATATTCTTTTTTACATATAATAAAATTTCTCCACTCATTTTTTTAAATTGGTGCTTATTTTTCATATTAAAAAAAAAATATTTTTAAAAAAGAAAAATTTAATTAGTGATTTAAAAATTGAATGGAAAAATTTTGTTATAGAAAATAAGAATACGAGTATATATAGTATAATACATATATTGTAGTAATTAGATTTCCAATAAAAATAAATAATTAAATATTTGTTTTATAACTTTTTCGATTAATATTTATTTTGATATAAAAAATTTTAAAATTAAAATTTTTAAAGAAAACCCTAAAAGCTTGATATTTACGAAAATTATTTTTTATCCATCAATTATAATCTAATAAATGAAAATAACATGATTTTTTATAAAATTTTTATCTTCTAACATTTTATTAAAATAGTAACAATAATAATTAAAGTGAATTTTGAAAAAATAAAATGCTTAAATAATTACAATTTTTTTTTTTTTTTTAGATAATTTAGAAAATTGTTATTTTCATTTATTGGATAAATTTTAATAAACTGTTGTATTGTATGGTGTATTTGATCAATTCTCAACCACTGGGGCTACAACTTTTGTTTCGTAAAAAAACTTTAATGTTGATTACCAATTTTCATTTAATTGAAACAAATAAAATTAATTGTAAATGCGCCTGTTGATAGGCAACACACAACTCTATATCAGAATATCTTTATTCGTCCAAAAGAGAAGTTATTAAAAAAAAAAAATTATATAAAAAAGTTATTTTTTAGATACAGTCTGTACCATTATTAGTCACCAGTCAAGAGACTTGGGCCTTGAGTTTAAACAAACTTTATGTTGTCTAATGAAAGTGTTGTCTCAAAAGTTCGCCTTTAATTCTATTAAAAAAGATTATTTATTTTGTGTGATTTGGTTGCCTAAGCTCAAGGCTCAATTCCCCCCACTGTAAATAATGGCGCCGACTGTATGCAGATTCTAAAAGGTTGAGAATCGTCGTAATATATTTAAAATTTAGATATATATAGATATATATTTATTTTATATTGTTTTTATAGTTCAAATTTTGGAAAATTAGATATTAAAAAAAATATATATAATTTACTTTTATTGGAAAATTTAATTAATTTAATCCTACCCTTATAGACGACGTCCATGAAACTATACAATAATATTACAAAAATATACAAAATTATACTTAGGCTAAATTTCAAGGATATATGAAAAGGATTTTCTTTTTTAAATTTTGGCTTTTATTTTTTTTATAGACGAAAAAATAAATTTATATTTCAAAAAAACGAAATTTTTCGTGTGTTATGATGGGGGAGAGAATTTAGATCTTCTGATTTAATTATTTTAAACAAATGAAAAAAAAAAATTTTGTAATTGATTCGAAATGAATTTGCCGAAAATTTTTTTAAAAAATAAAATAAACGAAATTAAAAAAAAAAAAATTAAAACTGGTAAAAAATAAAAAGACCACAATCCATTTATATTATTTATTTATAAATAATTTATTTTGTATATTTTTTTTTTTTTTCGAATCAAAATTAATGAAAAAACATTAATAATTTTAAATTATATATATGTAAATATATACAATAATTTAATTAAAAAAAAAAAATAAAATAAAATTATAGCAATTTCTTAAATTTATTAATATTATTTTTTTTTATTTTTTTTTTTGTATAAATAAATAATTTTTAAAATTACAATAGGTATCATTTTTTCATTTTACCAATCCTCGATATATTTTCGTTGAGTCCAAAAGTTTCTAGTGCTTAGGCACTTACGGGTTTGTACTCTTCTTGGAAAGCGGGAAACACATTTCGAACCGTGAGGATAAGGAAAGAAAAGTTGTTTTTTTTTTTTTTCTCTAAAATCAAATCTTTTGATTTTTTCCCTAATGCTGGTGATTTAAAAAAAAATTGTTTAATGAATTTTTTCGAGGTCCTAACAATGTCTCTGCGCAATTTTGCCCCTCCTGCCTGGCCTAGAACCATCCTTCCTGGTCAAATGTTTTTTTTTTGTCCTAAATTCAGGAGATTATCGAAAAAAAAATTAATACAACATTGATAAACAAATTCAAGTTTATCAATCACCTATTCTATTACATCAATTACTTATTTAAAAGAATTTTACTATTTCTGTAGCCATAGAATCTATTGGCTTTTGTAAGACATTTGTAAGGCATTTGCCCTCATGTCTTCATAAATATATATATATATATATACAAATTTTATATATATATATATACTATTTAATACATATTCTTGACTTATATTTTTTTATTAAATATACACATAAGGAATTTAAAAATTTGGCTCTAAACTGTTCTAAAGGAAATTTTAACAGACAGTAATATATATAAATATATATGATAAAATATATAAATATATATAAGACTTCGAATCTGTATAAATAAAGAGTTTTGAAAGAAAAACGCATTACCAGTAACTATATAATATCAAAAAATAAATAATAATTGAAATATAGAAATTTACTGAAATATTGCAAGTGCCAATAAGCCATTAATTTGTAAAAAAAAGCAAATTTAACTTTTTTTTTTTCTTTAATAGTATTGACTTAACTCACCTTATTTATGGCTGGCAAATGCAGATGGAAATTATTAAAATTTGTATTAATTTAGAAAATTGTAAATATCGTTAAGTAAAATTTTAAATAATTAATTTCGAAAAATGAGCAAGAATAAGAATAATTCATTGTATTATTATTTTTAAGAAAGTACCTATTATAAAGATAATATTTGTTTTTCATTTTTTTTTTTCTTTTTTTTTTAATTTTTAGTTTAAAAAATATACATGAGGTCTGTTTGTTTTTATGTATTCATTAATGAAGTTGATATGAATTATTTTAGGTTATTTATTAAAAGGTTGTATATATATTAAAAAAATCATTTTTGCACCAGCCTTGTTTTACTCAAAATTGCTACACAAAAATGGTAATAATAATAGTAATAATAATAATAAAATAATATTAATTAATAATAATACTTTCCATATGACTACTTTCTTACATAACTGAAATTGATTTTTACCAACGAATGGTGGTCACAAAAATTTCAAAATTTTGAAATTAAAATATTTTTTCAAACAAATTTTAAATAAGAATAGAAAAATTTTGATAAAAAAAATAAATAAATACTATATTTATATATATATATAGAGAGTGTGTGATGAATTATGTAGTATATATAAATATTTATATATTATACATATGCATATATTATATCGACAATATATGCGGAAAATATATATACATTCAAGCCCTTGATTGAAATTAACAAAAACTTTATAAAATATTTATTAAAATAAGTTTTTGTCAAATTCAAAAAAGAATATATAAATATGTATATATATACTTATATATAAATATAATATAGTATGGAATGACATTAAAAGATTTATTTGAAAATATTTTACTTAATATCAAAAGTTATTTTTAATTTTAAAATTTATCTATTTTTAATAAACTTAAAAAAAGGGTCTCTGCAGAAAGGAAACCAACATCAAATAAAGATTGTTTTATATATATAAATATATATAAATATATATGACCTTAACATACATATATATATACTTATATATATAGATAGATTTATATATATTTAAGTCAAATTTTTTTTATATATCCTATATCTAATCACTATGGTCAAAAATTTAGATATAAAATCACAAATCATGAGCTGATATGATTTCAGATTTTAATACCAAAATATGAATTGCTTTCTTTCAAAACTTTTGGGAGGATTTAGGAATTATGAGTGAATGAAAGAAATAACATTTCAATAACAATATGACTTGTAGAAGTCTATTCTAATTAATACAGTCAGGTAATTAAAAAATCTGCCTGAATTATGTTACAAACAAATTTCAATTACGTAATGAAGAAAATATATATGTATATTTAATTTTATGTATATATATAAACATATATTTTATATATGTATATATATTTATTTATAATATTAATATATATATACACATAAATATATCTATATATGCATACATAGAATGTTGATATTTTAATATTTTTTTTACTATTGGATTAAAAATTTCAAATAAGAAGGCCGAGGCAGCAGGATCAAGCCCCTAATATAAAAATTTTAATTATTTAAATAAATATAAATATTTAATAACAATATAGAACTTTTTTTATTTTAATAATTTATATTAGAGCAATAAAGAGCCAATGCAAAATTACAATAAATAAATAAAATTTAATTAATATAAGTTAAAAAAAAAATTTATTTAAAATTCTCTCTTTTTTTAAATTTGGTTTAATTTTGTATAAATAATATATTAATCGATTTGCGAATTATGGCATCAAAATTCCAAGTTGGTTTTCGAAAATGCCAACTTCAAATCACAACTATTTTCATTTATAAATATAGAATCTAATATTTCCCTCCCCTTAAGTTGAATTAATAATAATTTAGAATATATAACCGATATCTATAAATAGTAGTTGGCCTTTAATTCTGAAACCTTTTTTCGAGGATAAAAAATTTTCTAATTGATTGATTTAAATAAAAGTTTGTGGAATAATAATTTGATTTGCCATCAATCTAAATTCATGTTGGTTTGGATGGAAGGGAAGGGGCGGGGTGTTATTGCATGAAATAATCTGGATGGTCCGAATCTTTTTCGAACCTCTTCGCTTCTTCCTGCATGCTTTCCTTAATTTTCAGAATGGCGGCTGATTCAGTTTGGTCCTGGAAGGAAGAAAGTGTTCACTGCACAGTCCAAACTTTAGCTTTGAAGTTATTTAGAATAATTTATTGTTTCCCCACTCATTAGAATCATCAGTGAATGATTTTAAAACCTAATTAGGTATCTTTCTGGTGGGCTAAATTTTGGAATTTTGAAAATGGCCGTTCATGCAACACACCCCTTGCATTTCTAATGACAAAGGCAGTAGGGAGGGGCACAGCGTATAATACCAGGCATTATCACCATTCAAAACAAACTTTAATACTTTCCAACAGTTTTACAAAAATCTTTTAACATTGTCATTTTCTGTATGTGGGCGTGTGTGTGGGCCGGTTGCCTGGACAAAGCACAGCAACCTCCCTACTCCTCTGCTGACACAAACTTTGCATCGAAAATATCACCACTTCGAGTTTGTGTTTCAACCGTAGCAGGCCACAACACGTGAGCCTTGCCAATATCTTCAACGTGTTTTAAGACATGCAAAATTACTTCTTGGCAAACTAAAATCGCACGTTGACGTCCGGGAAGAGCTACGTCTCGGAGAAATAGCCGGCCGCGCTCATACTCACGTTTTCCCCTGGGCCCCCAAATCCCCCCAAGTTGTAGTCCCCCATCCCACTGCCACTGTCTTCCCGTGGGGTGCCGGGGCCGCCGTTGGCAGGGGAGTTCTTCATGCCGTCCAGGCCGTCGCCGTTCATAACTGGACCCATCGTAGTCGGTCCCATAGGTCCCAAGGGACCTCCCTCTGGGCCTCCACCCATCGGGAAATCCTTAAAAAAAAATCACACAATTAGATTTCATTTGCTCTTTATTACTTAAAATTATTTTAATAAATTAAAATAATACTCACTCCTGGCATATTGCCTCCCGGAACGGATTTCATCATTGTATACATATTTTCACCTCCTGAATTAGATGAATCTAGAAATAAACAGAGCTCAATTAATTAATTATTCCTGTAGTTAGATCAATCAAGATTTTGTTTATACGAACCTTGTGGACTTGGCATTATAGGTGTCCCTGGTCCTGGAGGTCCTGAAGATCCAGGAGGACCCTAAAAAAAAAGAAAACAAATTACAAAAACCAACAACAATAGAAATAATTTTTAAACCGATCAAATAATAATAAAAAAATTAAAAATTAATAAATATAATGAATTAATAATTAATACTTGGATGAAATAGTTGGACTTACTCCATAATTGCCAGGTGAAGATGAGGAATAATTCATAGGCTGGAACAAAAATTCATTCAATAAATATAAATTAGTATGAAAAAGTAAAAAAAAAAATTCAAGGAACTTTTCGAGAGATAAAGCAACTTACTGTTGAGGTGTTTGGTTGCCATTGAGGTCGTCCTCCGGGGCCTGCCATCGACATTGGCGGCATTCCAGGAGCTCCAGGTCCTGTGGGTCCTCCAGGACCTCCAGGACCCAGGCTGCTGTTGGGCGGAGGACCTCGCATTCCAGGTCCATAAGCTCCAGGACCCATTGGTCCCATAGCAGGACCTCGTGGAGGGTTCATTCTGGGGTTCATGGGACTCATGCCTGGCGGGCCTGTAACAGCAAACCAAATAAGATTGGACCAGAGAGAGATTCACTTAAGAGTTAAAAGAAATTTAATTTTGGGGTGTTTTTTCTTTTTTTTTTCTTAAATTAAACTAAAACATGCATAATAATAAAATCGAATCAATGCAATCTAAGATTTTTTAAAAATTAATGAGTAGGAAAAAGAAGAAATAATACTGGAGAGGCCTACCTTGCCAACCTACAAAATCACTGCCTTCACCTGAGGGGGACAGAAAAATAAGATATAATCAATAAATACTTCAGTTAAATATAAAAATAAAAATAAAAAAAAACAGGCAATGCATATTTTTTTGATAAAAATTAAATCAAATTAATTGAACTAATAATGAATGACATTTGTTTCAAATCTATTTTTTGAACTTCACAAAAATTAATTAATTTATAAAAGTTTAGAAAAATTAATTTATTTAAAGAATATTTAAAAAGTAGAGTTATTTAATTATAGATATAAAGTTCCCAAAAATAATTTAAAAATAAATTAGGGATCCTATAATTTAAAAAAAAAAAATTTTTTTGCTTAATTGTCTCTGTCACCCTCCCGTTCTTTTATTTTACCATTCCATTTTCTCGTTCCCCTCCTCGTCTTGGAAAAACGCTTGTAAATTTAAAAAAAAAAGTTACAACAAATTAAGAAACAGGCTTTGGGGAAACCGGAACATGATTTGTAAAAAAAAAACGGGACACAATGGAATCCCTAAAATAAATCATAGTTATTTTTTTTTCTACATAAATTAAACGAATAATTTGAAATAAAAAACTTAATTCGAAATTTCATTTAAATTTATTGTCTATATATATTTTTTTTTTTTTTTTTTTTTTTTTTATACAAAAGAATATTTTAATGAACAGTGAAGTGAAATTTTCTTTGTTTCGAATTTTTAAAAATAATAATAATCTTGCATTTCATTTTGAAGGGATGCTCTCATAAGGTGATGAAGTAGTCTTTGCTCCTTAAAATCTAGAGAAAATTTTGTTTGAATCCTCCAAGCAGCTCGGTTGCAAGCGTGTCTACAGACACACACACATTCATACACATATAGATTATGAAAAAATATTTTGAGGGAGGACCGATGAAATCTCGATATCGAAAAAAAAAATCACTATTTTCTTTAAAACTACGTGATTAATCAGTATTTATATTAAAATTTACAAGTAAAGGCTCTGCCATTTTTTTTACCGATATCTAAATAATGTTAATTAAAAATAAATAATTAATTTAATTTCCCTTGATTTGCCCTTTTATAATTATATTTGAACAGTACCGGATCCTTTGGGTTCGGTAGTCTCATTATACAAAATACCTATATAAAAGGAATTATTAAACGTATATTAAAAATATAAAATTAATTTTAATAAAATATTATAATTTTATATTAAATTTGAATTATTATGTATATGAAACTTTTATATTAAATTGAAATGAAAGATTGAGAATTTAATAAAGAAGATAAAAAATAGAAATCTAATTTGAAAATGCCAAATAATTTCAATTCAATTAATACAAATATCTAAGCATTCACTTGTTGTATATAAAACGGTGTTTACCTTGTCTTGTGGGGTCCATACTATTTGGCATCATATGTTGACCAGGAGGCTGCACAAACAAACAATATTAGTAGGTACAAAGCAAATTGAAAAGGTTTTTAAGCTGTCGGATGCTGGGCAACTTACGCCGTTGAATTCATTGCCGATTTGAGGCATTCTTACTCCAGGTCGTGGTCCAGCTGGGTACCTGGGACCCATGAAAGGCTGCAAACAAACAATGATGATAACCAAGGCTTTGATAAACACCGAAGACCCAAGACTCGGAAGAGCAGCGGCGGTTGAAAGTAGCACAAGCTTGGGTCGCAACTGGCTTCGCCAATACACAAGCTCGCTAGCCAGCTAACATAGAGGCTAAATCCTCGCGAAAATTGCAAACGAGTTGTAAGGAAAACCGATGGAAAAAACATTTAAGACGAAAACGATTATGAGGACACGCTGGTGGCAACAATTAGGTGTTATATATATGTGTATATATATATATATATATATCCGAAGAGCCCCAAAACATTTAACAGAAATAAGCCAACATATAGACATAAATGAATGTCCATTTTCCAAAAATCATTCGCGAATTTCATTAGCAATTTCGTATTTTCCATTTGTTTCGAATAAAATAAAATAAAAATGAAGAGTTACGACTTTGGAATGTGGACCTGGATAGTTCGGCTGATCTGGTTGGAAGATATTCGTTCGCGGAGCCTGCGCATGCTTGCGCCTGTGGTCTAGCTATGTCGCAAGCCAAGGTAGGTTTTAGGTTTTGGTAGGGCCGTCACTTACCTGGTTGGTCATCATTTGGCTATGCGGGGGTGGGGGCTGGGGGTGTGGGGACGGCTGTGACGACGGATGCGTAGGCGGTGAAGGTCTCATCGTTGAATTCTGGAACAAAGTCCACACTAACGGCTACATTCTGCCAAACTTTTTTTCTCTAACTTTCGCAACGGCAACCAAGTGCAAAGTTTTACGCTTGCTTTTTAGTCTAACCAAGTGCGCTGCGCTCAAATTTCCTCAAGACTTCGTGCAGGTATTCAATTGAAGGACCCTACCATCTACTATGTCTAAAAGGATTTTTAATGGAAATGCATGCATTCACTGGTAATTTTATTTAATCAAATAAAATACTAATAGAATTATTTAATAAAGTTAATTAATAGGAATTATGAATTAATTCTAAAGTTAAAATAAAATGGATTGTTAATGGAAGGATCAAGAAAAAAGAAGAATATTTTACTCACCAAATATCGTTGTAAATCAACCAGAGAGCATTAAACTTAATCTACTGAGATGAGTTAAAGAATAACAGTAAAAAGGAAATACAAGATAGGTGCTATCATAGGTGGGTTAAATGCTTTGTTGGTGTATAAATTAAAAAGAAAGTGGATAAGAGAACTTTATCCCTCGATGGAAATAGCCCAGAAGACATGACTGAGCCTCTTTCAAGCTAATGAAAACACACAAGTCTTGCTAATTTAAAAAAATATTATATGAACATTAACCACCATAAGAAATTACCATTTTTAAACTTTTACCATCACTGTCATCCATACAAGATAAATGTGCCAATCACTACCCAAATAAATACATGCTTATTAATAATGCTCTGTTTTCTTATTGGTAAATTGTAATAAATTCAAGTTCCAAACTGTTGTGTGATTGATTAATGTTGTTAACTCTAGATAGGCGACACCTTGGCTTTTGGAAACATAGCTAGATCATGTATGTACCACCAGCCGGGGTCACAAGACGGACACAAAGCGCCAGCAACCAGCAACACGAGACAAAGGGCACAAGAGACAAGGCGCACGAGTTCTGGACCGGGTCATGGTCGGGGTTGAAACCAGTCCAGCATCTAGTAGATTTATTTCCTAATTCATATTAAAATGTAAATTTGATGGGAGACAATATTTGAAAGCACCTCTTGATTCCTTTATAAAATAGTTTAAAGAAGAAGTGTTGTTTATATGATTAAGCTACAAGATCATTCTTCCAAAGTTAGTATATAAGTGAAAGTAATAATAGAGTCAAAGTCAACACCCGACCAAGAAGGAAAGAAATTCGTGCACCCTAGTCGGAAACACAGATGGCAAAAAAAAAATAATAAAAAATAAAACAGAGAATGGCGAAGAAATCAGCCAATCTAAGCGTCTACTCTGTATACAAGCGGTCACAAATAGGATCCACAAGAACTCCATCAGTAGGAACCAACGCACATCAAGTGCCAAATCGCAGCATCATGTCCCTAGTTAAAAGGAACTGGATACATGCGCCGATCCCTCCAATGGAGCTGGAAATAAGAGGATATGAGGACTGTGGTTCTAGTGGCAATATGGTGTTCGCCACTGTAGGACAGGGCGAATTTACTCACGGGGAAGAAGCCGGGGGGAATCGGGCCGGCACTCATTCCGTCGTTTGGAGGCATTTGTCCTAATGGGCTCGGAGCTGGACCTGCGTTCTGTAACAAATAAATAAACAAATATGATTACATGAGTTGTTGAGGGAGACAACAAATATGGAAATAAATATAGATCTACATCTAAATTATTTTAATTACTAGAAGATTTTTCCAGATTGCAATTTTTAAATTGGAATTTCGAGGTCCAAATCTATCAATTAAAATTTTTTTAAATACTCCTGAAAAGAAGTAAATATTTTTATTTCAAATTTCATATCTATAATGTATCACTATTAAAACTGGTGATTCTGCTAGTTTGAATAAAGAAAATAAATAAAAAGAAACAGTCATAAAGAAATGGATATTGCTGGGTTGAGGGATATTTTTCTTCCTCCTGGTAGCCTTTAGATATTTAGTGTTAAAGATGGAGCAATTAGAAATGAATATCTATCTATCAAGGGCAGTACATGTTAAAGTTTTCAGAAAAAAATTAATGGAATATATTCCATTAAAAATAAAAATGATTTGTCCTATTTCTAAATTTTAACAACGGAATTTCTAAATTTATCCAACTGAACATCTTAATTAGATTTTGCTCTCCTTAGATTCTAAGGAATTTTTCTCTTCCATAATCAAGACCGGATCCAGAGGAGTTTCTTTGGGCAGGGGGAGGGGGCAAATGTGACTGGTCGCACAGCACACAATTTTTTTCTTACTTAGGTTCTTACTAAGGTGGATTCTGTACTTGTTTGCCAGAATATATATATATATATATATATTTACAATTCAAATTTTTAAGTAATAATTTTTTAAATTTTATATTAAAAATAAAATTTAATTCCCAAAAAAAATATTTTTCTCAAATCTCGGGGAGGGGGGGGGTGGTATTTACCACCTTTACCTCCCCCCTTTTGTATCCGCCCTTGTCCATAATTGAACTCCTAGCGAATGTTGATATTTAAAATTTCTCAATGAATATATATTTTAATAAAATGTAATATAATTTATTATTATAATTTCAATTTACTTCTCTTTTCATTTACTTTTGTATTTTGTTTATACTGTATGTCAAAATGTCTAGCGTCGGACCAGGGGCGGATTAAAGGTGGGGGGGCGGTGGGGATGATTACCGCTCTTTAATTTCAATTGAATTTGTTACCACGATCAATTTAAATAAATAGGAAATGGGTCTAAATAGCCATAGATACCGACAAAGTCCTTAAATAAAAAAAATTAAAAAAAAAACCGACAAAATTGCATTAATCCGCCCCTGCGCCGGACGTATATCTATTTCCCTTACCCAGTCAGCCATCTTTTTTCTTGGTTCTCCATTTTAAATAAAAATAAAGAGAAAAAAAACTACTGGAAAAATATATAGCCAAGAATTCTCCACCCTTCAATCATAAAACAATAAAATGACATGGAAAAAAAAAAAAACCACGCCTTGAATCATCTCTATTGGTTTTATTTTCGCAACTCAGCCAATCAGAAAAAATTACAAAAATAGCAAAATCAAGGGCGGAGCTATGAGTTTTTTTTTTTTTTTTTTTTTTTTATTGGAATTTGTTAATTTTTTTTGTTCTAGTTTTTTTGTGCTCTTCCCATTCTGACCGATAGAAATTTAGTAATGATTTAATTTTGAAATTATTATGCTTAAATCAACTATGATATGATTTTAAACTGCACGTTCTCTCTCTATATATTTCATATATAGGGTAAGAGGAAGTAAAATTAGTACGAGATTTGGTAAAGTAGCATCTAAGAGAAAGAGAGTATACAGATATACAGATCTCTTGGGTAATTTACAAAAGAATGGTTGAAATCAAAACATAAATGTCTATTTATACTTTCTCTTACCCTATATACAGGGCCGCAGACAGACTTGACGGGCCCCGGGGCTACTTACTAATACGGCGGCCCCTCCCCCCACCCCCCACCCAAAAAAAAAGTGTTTTTTAGTATGTAAAAGGCTATTGTGGCCTTCATGCCAAAAAATTTTTCACAGTTTTTGACACAACTTTTGAAATACGGAATATTCCCATTTTCTCCTTGAAATTTTTTGAAGCACACTTTACTATTGTACTCCATAGGAAAGATTTAGGATTTTTCAAATTCATTTTCCGGCTCTTCCTTCCATAGAGATAATGTTAAATGCATTGTGATGGCGCGAAAAAGAAGTCTATTTTATCTACAGTTAATTTAAAAATCTGGTGTGACTGGTCGCACCAGATTTTTTTTGTGTCGAGATATATTAATATTAAGTTTCCCATAGCACCTTAGTTAAAACTTGGCCACTTGCATTCATAAGTAAAAAGTAAAAAAAAAAAAAAAAACAGGAAAGCAAGTTAATAAAAGCGTTGTAAAAAGTCAATTGATTCAAAATTTCCATTGGCTCTGTGTATTTTGAATGTTAACTGTTTGAAATAAATCATGGTTATTTTTTAAAATTTTAATCTCTACATTTGGATATTTTATACACAATAGAGAATCCGAAATAAATACAAAATTTCAAAATAATTAGAAAAAAACTTTTTAAAATGTGTAAAAAGTTCCAAAGGGGACCGACCCCCTTTTGAATCGAAATTAACATACAAACTCCCATAGGGATTTAATATTGGATCTATGGAAGGAAGAGCCGGAAAATAAATTTGAAAAATCTTAGTCTACTACATCAGTAAAGTGTACTTCAAACAATTTTCACAAAAGATTTTACTGATATATTTTTTAAAGGGTAGGCCTATATGAAAAATAGTTGATTTATATGCATTTTAATCTAAAAAGAAAAAGATTTATATTCTGTTACCATGGCAACCATTTCTCCTATCTTTCTTATAAAGTACAAGAGTAAATTGTGCTTCAAAAGACTTCAAGGGCAAAATGAAAATATACATTTTAAAGAGCATCTAAAAATAATTGATTTATGAATTTTAAACAAAATAGTTGGAGGGAATTTTGAGAAAATCGAAAAAAAAAACTAAAAAAGTAAAGTCAGTAAAAGTAAATCAGTAAAGTACCATCGTATATAGGGTAAGAGAAGTAAAAAATTTCCATATCTCGTATATTTTGTACCGTATAATACATATAATAGAAATAAAAAAGAATTACGAATGGATTGGAGATAATTTTCAAGTAAGTATTGATTAGAATGACATAACAAGATTGATAAGAATCATATTTATTTGAAAGTACTGATGTGTTAGGATAGCGAAATATTGAAAGGTACTTTGTTTATAAGGGCCGGTTGCTTCACTTCTAAATAACTAGCTATCCAACGGATAATAGACTATGACTTTCAAGCCTTTTCACATCTAGTTAAGCTAATGATATGATTAAACAAGAGTTCAGGTCATAGTTAGCTAGCTAAGACCCAAAGTTTGGTGTAATGCTTAACTAAGGGGTGAAATTAAAAATACACGACTTGTTTATTTATTTTTAGAAAGTTTTTAAAATTTTGTTAAAATATTAATTAGCTTAGCTTTAATTATTTTAATTTTGAAAATTTATTTTTAATTTTTAATAATTTTTATAAATTAATGTCTTTTTTAAATTGCTAACTATACAAAACTTTCCTTTACCTATATGTGAAAAAATTTCTTTTAACTCGAAGGTTAAGCGTGTCCTTGTTTAGTATATCGTTTTCTCGGATAAATTTGCTAGATGACTAGAAGTAAAGCAACCGGCCCTAAATATGTGAATTAACCTGAAGGATTTTGCCAAAAATTCTTTTTTTCTTTTTCTTTAAAAGAATTATTTTTACATTAAGTTATTTTTTGATCTGTTACGAACCTTTAAAAGAAAAAATATAAGTATAAAAATTCAAAGCATAAACATTTCTCCTTGAAAAATAATAAGGCCATTCGCATGTATTGGAGAGTATTTATTTCTGTCTTAAAAAATAAACATCGACGAGTGGGAGGAGGAAATATGACAACATTGGATCCAATTCTCTTCAGGAAGCATTTGGCTTCCAAATAAGCCAAGCTCCTCCTTATTAATTGGAGGTAATCATCATTCCTTTTATTACTTCTTGCCTTTTCCACTGAAATAATAAAAGAAATTTATTTATTAAAAAATTTCGTCATGAATAAATAAATTTATGAATCCAACGTTATTAATATTTATGTCTTGGAGAGGTTTTGGAAAGAATTAAATGAATATTATTTAAAAAAAAAAAAAATGTAATGTATGCGTAAGACCCTACGACCGAAGTGACAAATTCTATGGAGATTGATATATTATTATTAAAACGAATAAATTATTATCGAATAATTTTTAAAATTAATAAAAACATTTTAGGGACATGAGTAAACAGACCAGAGTACAGCGAAACTGTCTCGGGAGTGCCGAGTGTGACGTGACCGATTTACTCTACAGCAAAATTCTGTACGCGGTGCCAGCAAAGAAAATTTAAGACAAATTTTTCGTAAATGTTATACCAGATTTTCATTGATTGATTAGATCCAAATGTGTGTATTTTAGTTGAAATTTTTTTTTTTCTTTGAACAATCGCAATATTTTTTTATATAGGCCAGTCAAATTCGAGAATAAATTCGCAAAACGCGATGTAACGCTGCATTTTGGGTATGTTATTTGGACCCCTTAGGAGAGTGTGAAACCAAAATTTTGCAATCAAAAAAAAGTTGTGCTTCCCGCGTAATACGTGAAAAACTGCAAAATTTTTCAGTTTTTGCAGTTCAATTCAAAAACTATGAGCTTTTTGACATTAGTTGCTTATACCATTTTGAAAGTATTATATTAAATTTGAAACAATTCAAGCCAACCCACAGCTCCGTATCTTTAATAGTTTTTGAGATATGAGTGAAATATTTAGGTTTTCCCAAATGTTACAATTTTCACCGATAGTCAATTTTAATTAATCTTCTATAGTAATATTATTAAGTCATTAAGACTTAAATAGCATAATATCTAAAATAAAAATCTGGTGTGACTGGAGCACAGCACACAACTTTCTCTTACCCTTCGATAAGAGAAAGTTGTGTACCGTGCTTGTCACACCGGATTTTTTGTGTCGAGATATATTTAGTTTCCCATAGCACTTAGGTAACTTGACCACTTGTATTCGTAAATAAAAAGTAAAAAAGTCAATTGATTTAAAATTTCCGTAGGCTCTGTGTATTTTAAATGTTAACTGTTTGAAATAAACCATGGTTATTTTTTAAAATTTTAATCTCATATTTGGATATTTTATACACAATAGAGAATCCGAAATAAATACAAAATTTCAAAATAGGAATTGGAAAAAAACTTTTTAAAATGTGTAAAAAGTTATAAAGGGGACCGACCCCCTTATGAATCGGAATTAACATGCAAATCCCCATAGGGATTTAACATTGGCTCTATGGAAGGAAGAGCCGGAAAATAAAAAATCCGAAAAACATCAGTAAAGTGTACTTCAAACAATTTTCGCGAAAAATTTTACTAAGATACTTTTTAAAGAGCATCAATAAAATAGTTGATTTATATGAATTTTAATTTAAAAAGAAAAAGTTTTATATTCTGTTATCATGGCAACGATTTCTCATATATTTCTTATGAAGTACAAGAATTAATTATTTTAATTTATTAATATTTATTTAAATTAATTTCAATTTTTATTTTTAATAATTTTTATAAGTTATGTGTCTTTATTAAATTGCTAACTTCACACAACCTTTAATACTGAAGAGGGTTTGTTTCCTGGAAGAGGGTTTCTCCATTACACACTAACTATAGGTCAACTAGCTACACATACATCAAACAGCCGGCCCTTAGATAACTAACTACGATCTGGGCTCTTATTTAATCATATGCTAGCTTAACAAGATGTGAAGACTCGAAAGTCATAGTCAACTACGTATCTTATTGGAGGGTTAACTAGTTAATTAGAAGTGATGAAACCGGCCCTAACTGGGTTAACAACCGGCCTGAGGATGATTTTCATTGAAATAGGAATTTAACCAAATTTTTTCAGCTATATAAGTCAACTGGAAGAGGTGCTAGTATCAAACAAATTCATCTAAAAAAATTGATTGTTTTTAATCTTTTAGATTATATGTAGCCTATATGAAACAAGAATGAACTATTTTCTACCCCTGAATTCAGGGGTGCCGTGTCTCTAATCCCAATGAATTAAAAAAAAATTAAATTAAACTGTAATCACACGTTTCAAAAATAATTTTTATATTTATATATTTCATTCATCAGGAAATATAAAGATTGTTGCTCCAATTATTTCTGTAGAATATTTTATTTCTCTCTCTGTAGAGAATACTTCTAAAGTGGAATATAAAACAGCAAAATTTTTTTCCTAACACCCCATTTAAAAGAATTCAAAGATTTCATTGGGAAAGCTATGAATGTTTGTCATGACGTGAACTATGTCAGGGAAAATAAAATTGTCAATAAGAAATGCTGATGGGAGCAATTCAAACATTAACTTTCATTTTTTTTTTTTTTTACTTGTTACATCTATGATTTACACTCTTCTGTAAAATCTTCACGTTTTATTCGAATCAAAAAAAAAAAAAAAAAAAAAAAAAAAAACTGTGATTTAATAAGAAACATATGTCGGAAGTTTACTTCTTATTTAAGCCGGATCTTCAGGCAGGTATTATAAAAAATTATTAAAAACAATTTTCTATTTTCAGGATTTTTATTGACAGATGACTGGTGCGCACAATAAACAACCAGTTTCGGTCCACTTAGAGACCATCATCAGATCTGCAACAATAATTTGTAACATGAGCTATTACAAGTCAAATGGTTTTTTTCATGAAAGTTTTTTTTTATATATATACATATATATTCTTACAATGATAGAAAAATTTTTTTAAATAAAAAAGAACTATACATGAATACATTTGTCTGTACATTTTTATATAATCATCAATTTTCATGTATGGTTCTTTTTTATTTAAAAAAATTTTTCTATCAGTCATGAAAAAAACTATTTGACTTGTAATAGCTCATGTTACAAATTATTGTTGCAGATCTGATGATGGTCTCTTAGTGGACAGAAACTGGTTGTTTATTGTGCGCACCAGTCATCTGTCAATAAAAATCCTGAAAATAGAAAATTGTTTCTAATAAGTTTTTATAATACCTGCCTGAAGATCCGGCTTAAATAAGAAGTAAACTTCCGACATATGTTTCTTATCAATTGACTCTTGCAACTTCCTAAATTCTACATGTGATTTAATAGTTTTATAGAAGTACAGAGAGACCAGTTTTTTTTTTATAAAATTCCAATAAGGTCTTCCAAAAAGTTGTTTATTTACTCTAAAATATTACCTATGCGGTTTTGATATTAAATAATAAATTTTTTACTAGATAATTATAATTAAGCCCTGTAAAACCTTGACTAATATAACTAAACTAACTTTTAAAATCGTGAATTATTGGTAATTTTTTAAAATATATCTTATAAATTTCATTGCAGAATTTAAAAAAAAAAATGACATCATTTCTAAACAGGATATTTTGATTTTGAAAACTTCAACTATCAGTGCAAATCGTGAACTCAAAAAGACTTTGAATAAGTAAACAAATTTCATTCAAAATCATTTATCTTTGTTATAATTAACAATAATAATATTCATTGAGAAAACCTAATTAAATTAATCGTTTTCAAAACAAGATGTTTCTTTGCTCAGCCTTGTTTTTTGACGAGTTTTAGTTGTCAAAATTAATAAATTCTTTAAATATTTCCAGAGCTATTTGGTTTACAATTTTCGCCATGTCCATTATAACAAAGGGCCCTCCAGCAATCTTAAGAAACTTAAATAGAAGCATCCAAAGAACGTTTATATACAGGAACAGCACTCTTAGATGTGTATATTCCTAAATACAAATATATGTAAACTATCTCTTGGTATTATTAAGGGAATTTTTAATTATAGACCCCATTTTTGTATTAATTATTTATTAAAAATATAATGTACAGCTTATTCTGTAGCCGTTCTCAAGTGCTGTGCACTTGCTCCGATTCAATGAACTAGAGAATCTCTTTGTACTGGAATTAAAATAATTGGATGCCAGAGGTAAATTAATGACAACTTAAACTTTAGATTAAAAAAAAATTATTTTTTTTAAACTCTTATACAACTTTTTTGTAAAATAAATTTATATTTAATTTATATTTGCTGGAGGGCTGAAACAATGGACATGTCAAATATTGTATGCCAATAAAATACCTCTGAAAATAAATTTTTAAAGAATTTATTAATTTTGACAAAAAAAAAAACAAGACTGAGTAAATAAAGAAAAGTCTAGTTTTAAACACTATTGAGAATCACCAGTTCTTCATCCTCCAATCAACTAATTAAATTAACTTAATTAATATTTTTTATGCTAAATGATAGACAGGCTTATGATGATTTTGTTAGTGATGAAGAATTTCAAATTTTGCTTAAAGATGAGGTGTTGATATTCGAAAATAGCTAAGACAAAACCAAAACCTCTTGAAATACTAAATAATGGGCGAAAATATCAAAAGTTTCAAAGTCAGGTAAATTAAAAAAAATAAATGAAATGTCAAAGTCAAAAATTTTTTTCTCCAGCTATGAGTGGGGAAATTAGAATCGCCCAAGGGGGGCTTCATCGAAGTTTGGTAAGAAAAAAAATTCGACAATGATCATTATAATACATAAAAACCAATTTTTTTTTAAGGTCTTTTCGGCATATAAGGCCATTTAGACCCCCATTCCTATTTATTTCAAATGATTGGAAGCCAATTCAAATAAAATAAATTTTTCTCGCTTGGGACGGGAAGTGAACTCGGAATCCTAGGCAAGAGATGCTAATGTCTTCTCTCTAAGCCAAGGGTCACGGGCTAAACCAATATTTATTTGGTTAAAATTAATTATTAATAAAATTTGAATGTTTCTGATTTTTTTGATTACTCACATGGGCGATTCCGTTGACACCATAACCGGAATTCACGAAACCCTGCAATAGAGGAAAATGATTAGCTTTCTGTATAAATCGAAGACAAAACTGAAAAGAAACGGTCAGGAGACAAACAATTATTATGATTAATATTAATTTAAATCCAGGATTGTTTACAGTGAATTTGCAATTGATTTCGATAATAATTTACGGATCAAATATTCTTTTATAAATGATTTTTCGATATCAGATACGTATTTGCTTATTAAAATTGTTATTTTGAATCCGTTAATTGAAAAACAAATTATGAATTTTTCAAAAAAATATGGTCGTACAGCACACAATTTCCTCTTTCCTTCGGTAATTGAAAGTTCTGTGCTTGTCACACCAGATTTTTTGTGTCGAGATTTATTTAGTTTCCGACAGTACGGTACATTTAAATTCAAATAAATAAACATTTATATTTTGTTACCATGGCAACTATTTCTTTCCTATGAATTACAAGAGTAAAGAGTACTTCAAACAATTTTGAAGACAAAATGAGAATATATATTTTAAAGAGTATCTAAAAAATAATTGATTAATGAATGTGTTTATAAAGCTTTTGTGGTTTGAAATGTTATTATAGGGGAATTTTTAATCATAGACCACATTTTTGTATTAAATATTTATTAAAATTATAAATACTGTACAACGTTTCGACTGCTTATTCTGCAGCCCTTATCAAGTACTGTACACTTGATAAGCAGTCTAAACGTTGTACAGTATTTATAATTTTAAAAATATTTAATACAAAAATGTGGTCTAAGATTAAAAATTCCCCTAATAATAATTGATTAATGAATCTTTTTAAATCAAAATCGTTAGAGTGAATTTTATTTATTTATTTATTCATTTACAAAAAAAATGAGATGTTCTGGAACAATGTTCCCTGGAACATATTTCTTACATTAAGAGGTTACATACATATTTATAGGATACACAAAAGTTCATACAGATCTCCAATCTCTTCCCCCGTCCATAATTCAATCACATTCAGGAAACAATCAGCACAATCGCTCCGACAAAAAAAAAAAAAAAATTTTGAGAAAATCGAAAAAAAAAACTGAAAAAGTACATCAGTGAAGTACTAGTACTTGCAATAAAATTGCAACCTCCTATCATTTCCTGCATACTATGTTATTATCACAGACTGAGAGACCATTTTGCGGGTACAGGGGACCTCAAAAAACGTGTATATCCATCAAAATCTCAACATCGAATTTTTGAAATGAATCTCTCTCTATATATATAACACAACTTATATATATATATATATATATATATATATATATATATATATATATATAGTTAAGAGAAAGTAAAAGTGTGCTTTATAAATATTAATAAAAGAACTTCATTATAGTATTTAGGTACACAATTCCCCCCCCCCCCCACTCAGGAAAAATATTTTAATTCGATGTTACCTATTAAGCACAAAATAATTTTATTTTATTTTCTCAAAATATTTGTTGCTACTTTTACAAATATGATTTAGACAGTTTATTATTTTGAAAGTGCTACCTTTAACAAATTTATTTACATAAACAACCATCTCAGTATATTTTTTTATCATTTATGATATTATTACGGAAATAAAAAGTTAATATTTGTTTTAAGTAATATGTTTTATCGTTATTAATCTTATATCTAAATATTGCGCAATAATCTAATAATATATTAACTTTAATTAAAAAATTAAGATAACATATCTTCTTTTATCTTCATATAAAAATTTCACGAAGATTTAAAAAAAAAAAAAATGTTATCTTATTAAATATTTATGACAAAAAGAATTTATATATAATAATTTGATGAATTCATATGAAAAGAGGTGTGAGGTGAAACTTAACTCATTAATTTATAAATGATTAACTTATATGTTAATTAATGAGAAGGCGATTAGTCGAGGGAATAAAGCAGTTAAGCTTATAATCCTGTGTTGAAAAACAACTCGAGTTTAAATCCAAAATATTATCCAACTTTTTGTGAAATGCCTCCTCCCGAGGAAGGAAACGGAAACTCACCTCAGTATTATTCCCATGAAAGTTAACCACAACGTGTCAAGTCTGATACTAATGACTGTAGTGAGTGTAGGGGGGGGGGGGTGAGAATGGTCCCCGATCATCAGTCCCCTCATTTATGAATATTTTATCTTCTTCTTTCTTCGCCTTAATCCCGCGGTGCGGGGTCGGCGGAGGGGGTGGGGCTTTTGCGACCGGGAAGGGGCCCGTCGCACGGTCTGTTGAAAAGAGGAAGGAAAAGACAGACATAGTACAAAGAACTGAAAGACTGCCTGTCCCAGCTCGAGCAGCTCGTGGTTGCCATCCACAAAATGTGGGCCTCTCAGCCAAGGGCGGATACAAGGGGGGGGGGGTAAAAGGGGTAATTACCCCCTGAGATTTGAAAAAAATACTTTTTTTCGAAAAAAAAAAATGTATTTTTAATGTAAAATTTTAAAAATTAATACTTAAAAATTTGATTTGTATTTATATTCTGGCAAACAAGTACAGAATGCGCCTTTAAATTAAGAAAAAAATGTGTGCTGTGCGACCAGTCACTCCAGATTACCCCCTCCCCCATCTGGATCCGCCACTGCTCTCAGCAAACCTAGGCTCTGAATGTACATTATCTTATGCTGGCCGATTGAATTAGAGGGGGAACAAAATTCAGCAGATCAATGACAGACTAGACATTATTATTTTGAGATTTTACTATGATATGAAGAATTTCAAGGAATAAGAATCCTTGAGACGTATTGACATCAATATTGAAAACTTTGCAGTGAAAGAAAACCAGCTATAAATAAGGAGAATAAGATTGGGATAAGTGAATCATCCTGTAATACTCTTTTAGTATAGGGTTGGTTCTAAATCCGTATACTTGGATTGAAAATTGAATAGAAATAAAAGCGGAATGGAGTTGTTTGATATTTACTTCTGTATTAGTTATTAAAATCAGCGTGAATGAAGTTCAAAATAAATTAGTAAAAAAAATTTTTGAAAAAATAAAAGAAATAAAAAAACCAAAAATTTTTTAATAAGTAAACTTGTATTTATTTTACTGGTGGATCATCCACCAGGAAATCATCAGCTTTTTCGGTGTACCCCTGAGGTTGGGATCACTTGCTCCACCAGCAAAATAAATACCAAATATATTCAGAAAATAAGATCTACATTGAAACAGCATAAATGATAAATAAAAAAATAATATTCTTATAATATTAATTAATTCAATGAGAATTTAATAATTTTTCTAACATATGCTTTTATCGAATTCTGTTTTAAATTTTGTATAATCTAAGGGGTCGTCCAAATATTAAGTAACGCGTTAGGGGGGGGGGGGACAAAACGTTACTAAGTGTGACATGGGGGACCCGGTGGTTTCTCTAGTGTGGCATAACCATTCAAAGCTGAATTTATAAAGTTTTTTGAAAAAAAAAAGTAAAAATGTAAAATGATATGAATTTTGTATAAGAAATTTTATTCTGGGGGGGGGGGGGGTTCTATGTTGTGACAATATTTGTAGGGGGGTTCGTTTGTATGTGACTAGCTTTGACAGGAGGAGTGGGGGACTAGAAAATCGTCAAAAAAAGAAGTTAAGTAATATGTGGAAGACGCTTTAAGTATGCAATTATTATTAATAAAAGATAATTTTGGCATTAATCCTGTTTTATTTAAATAGTAATTAATAATACAAATTAACTACAAAAATTATATTTCATTAGGTGATGTATTCACCTGACTGCTGAAATATAATTTAATTAATTTGTATTATTAATTACTATTTAAATTGAAACATGATTAATGTTAAAATTATCTTTTATTAATAATAATAACAATAATCTTGAAAGTTTAAATAACTGAATTAAGTAAACACTTATTGGATAAGCTGTGGATTAGTGAACCTAGGTGACAAACAAATCGACCGGGGTTCGATTTGAGCTTGACGCAAAAAATTCTAATCTAGGAAATAAATCAGATGGCTTCCAATGGCTAACTCTAGTTAGAAGTTCTAAAGAACATTATAATGTATGATAGGGAACAATTAAAACAAATGTCCTAAAAGAAAAAACTTTTTTATTAAGACATGGGCGGTCATGGAAATTTAAAACATCATTATAGAAAATAAAATAAAATATTTAATAAGCGCCAGCACTAAGCTTTTATAGTTTTTTTTTCTTTATAATTTAAGGTATTTTTTAGAATGTGAGGCTATTTAGACTCCCTATTAATTTTAATCATTTGGTAGCCAATTCAATTGAAATAAATTTTTCTCGTTCCTAACTGAAGAATCTCCGAGCCACAGCATTTATAAAGTTGTTTTAAATAAAATCTTTTTTTTAACTAGTCGTTCCAGTAGTGCACATGATTGCTTAATAGATAAGATCCCGACATTTTTTGATTTTATTATCCCTTAGTACACCATTTCACAAAAGTGTACTATTATTATTTATTAATAAAATTAATTATTTCATTTTTTTTTACTTCTCTTACCCTATATATGAAAATAATATAGAGAGATAATTTCTCAAAATTTCGATGTCGAGATTTTTTTAACAAATAGCAATCAGTATTTTAGTTCTTTTTTATTTTTATACCCCAAATCACGTAGATCAATGGTCAATGAAAAAATTTGTATATTAAAAAAAAAGAAGAAAGAAATAGTCATTATAAAAAAAATTTTGCATATGCTGTAATGTACCGGTCTATTTGCTGATTTGGTTTGCGCTTAAGTCAACCACCTGTTCAACGGGGAGGCGGATCTTATTTGGACGACCACCTGTTTCCAAAAGAACACTCTAACTAGAGAGAACCAATTTCGGAAAATATATTTAATAATTTAATATAAGACCAATCATTTAATCTGCGAGAACGCGAACGCCCGGCTCTTAGGCAACCGGCATTTCGTCACTGTTATATTGCTTGCCTCGCGCTCAGGAGATAAATTCCATTCGTTATGAATTTCTTTCTTTTATTG